>CAUYQV010138556.1:0-25393 GCA_963574575.1 Galagoides demidoff
CTCCAACTCCTGGGCTCAAGCCAGTCTCCTGCCTCTGCCTCCCAAGTAGCTGGGACCACAGGCACCCACCACAACACCCGGCCATTTTTTGGTTGCAGCCATCATTGTTGTTTGGCAGGCCCGGGCTGGGGATTCGAACCCGCCACCTTAGGTGTACGTGGCTGGCACCTTAGCGGAGCCACAGGCACCGAGCCTAAAAAACTTTTTTAAAGCTGGGTGCAGCCTATAATCCTAGCACTCTGGGAGGCCAAGGCAGGCAAACTGCTTGAGCTGAGGAGTTCCAGACCTGCCTGAGCAAGAGTGAGACCCCATCTTTAAAAAAAGAGCTAGGTGGCACCCGTAGCTCAGTTGTCAGGGTGCCGCATACACCAATGGTGGTGGGTTTGAATCCAGCCCAGGACAGTCAGAAAAACTGAAGCAAGAGGATTGCTTGAGCCCAAGAGTTGGAGGTTGCTGTGAGCAGTGACACCATGGCTCTCTACCTAGGGTGACAGCTTGAGACTCTGCCTAAATAAATAAATAAATAAATAAATAAATAAATAAATAAATAAAAAAGCTAATTGCTGAATTGAAGAAAAGTGGCACTCTTTTTTCTTATAGGTTCCCGTGCTTAGTGCTGATAGGCAAATCTTAGTTAATAAGAGTGCCAGAGCTCCCTCTAGGTGAAATCCAGACCTCTTGGACTTCAGAGCATTTGATTGACTTTTACACACATATGTTCTTTCCTCTTTCTAGTAAAGAAGGTTGCTTCTTGGTTACTGGATAGAAATGTAAGTCTAATGTTGGGCCCATTTTGAAGACCGAATTCTTAATTATAATATTTATTGCCAGACAGGAGTGATGAATGTCCATTCTTCATTGGAATATCATCCATCAATTCTGATTTTAAACTTTTTGACCATTTACAAGTTAATTGGTATGAGCAGATCTGTATTAGTGTCTGGATAATTTTCAGTGAGTGATCTTGCTTTTACCCTGAAAGACACCTTTACTTTTAGTGTGTTTATTTTTTCTCTTAGATTCAGTCGAAAGGAATACTTACCAAAATAAGGGTGGTGCCTGTAGCTCAGTGGTTATGGCACTGGCCACAGACACTCAGGCTGGAGGTATTGAACCTGCCTTGGGCCAGCTAAACAACAATGACAAGTGCAACCAAAAAAAAAAAAAAATAGGTATTGTGACAGGCAGCTGTAGTCCCAGCTACTTGGGGAGGCTGAGGCAAGAGACTCGCTTAAGCCCAAGAGTTTGAGGTTGCTGTACACCCACGGCACTCACCACAGCACTGTACTGAGGGCGACATAGTGAGACTCTGTCTCAGAAAAAAAAAAAAAAAAGAATATTTAATATTTGGATCAGGCATGGTGGCTGACTCCTGTAATTATAGTACTTTGGAAGGCTGAGAGGGGGGAGATTGCTTGAAGCCAAAAGTTCAAGACCAGCCTGAGCAAGAGAGACTCCTGTTTCTACAAATAATTGAAAAATCAGCAGGCCTGTTTGTAGTCCCAGCTACTCAGGAGGCTAAGCCATGGGCTGAGCCCATGATCTTGAGGTTGCTGTGAGTTAGGATGATGCCACTGCATTGTAGCCTGGGCAACAGAGTGAGTTCTTGACTCAGAAACAAAAAAGAAGATCAACTAAGTCTTTTTCTTTTTGGAGACAGAATCTTGCTCTGTTGCTGGGGCTAGAGGGCTAGGTGTTATCATAGCTGACTGCCACCTTAAATAGTCACTCCCTTAAGTGATCCTCTTATATCCGCCCTAGTAGCTGGGAATATAGGTGTGTACCATCATACTTGGCTAATTTTCCTGTATTTTGTAGAGATGGAATTTCACTTTTTCTCATACTGGTATTTAACTCCGGATCTCAAGTGATCCTCCTGTTTCAGGCCAGGGTGGGGCTTGAACCCGCCATCCCCGGTATATGGAGCTGGTGCCCTACTCCTTGAGCCATAGGTGCCACCCTGCTAAATCTTTTTTTTCAAGGATCTCTGATCTTTAGCCTTTACACCAGTGATTTTCATCTAGTGTGCCATGAAAATTTTTTAAAGAAGTTCAAACCACAGTAAGTTTATTCCTTTTTTTTTTTTTGTAGAGACAGAGTCTTACTTTATTGCCCTCGGTAGAGGGCCGTGGCATCACACAGCTCACAGCAACCTCCCAACTCCTAGGCCTAGGCGATTCTCTTGCCTAGGCCTCCTGAGTAGCTGGGACTACAGGCACGTGCCACAACGCCCAGCTATTTTTTTTGTTACAGTTTGGCCAAGGGCCAAGTTTGAACCTACCACCCTCAGTATATGGGGCCAGCACCTTACCCACTGAGCCACAGGTGCTGCCAGTTTATTCCTTTTTTTAAACTCTTTTTTGATCAACGTAATTTAAGTGTGCTGCAGAAGTTTAAGTATAGGTTCAAGTGTGCTGTGAGACTCACAAGCTCCGGCAGTCCACCCACCTCAACCTCCCAAGTGTTGGGATTACAGGCATGAGCTACCGCGGTTGGCCTCTTTGGCTTTTTTAAAGAAAAAATTTGAATGGTTTACTTCTTACCAATCTTTTCTGGCATGTTTCTACTGATGTGAGAATCAAATGATTCTGTACATACTCTAGTACTATTTTCTAGTCACTTTGCCTAATTCAATATTGTTGCCACTGTGGTGATGGATTATTGTGATGGACACCGCTTTGGGCCAACATGGCATGGTACTTAGCTGGGCAGCTGTTGGCAAGGATGACCAATTTTGGGCCGGGCATGGTGGCTCACACATGTAATCCCAACACTCTGGGAGACTGAGGCAGGTGGATTGCCTGAACTCAGATTTGAGACCAGCCTGAGCCAGAGTGAGACCCTGTCTCTAAAAAAGATAGCTGGGCGTTATGGTGAGCACCTTATAAGTCCTAGCTATTTGGGAGGCTGACGCAAGAGAATCACTTGAGCCCAAGAGTTTGAGGTTGCTGTGAGCTCTACCAAGGGTAACAAAGTAAGACTGTCTCAAAAACAAAACAAAAGAAAAAAACCAGTACTATGGGAAACTGAGGAGGGAGAAGTGCTTGAGCAAATCTCAAGACTTGCCTGGGCAAGAGTGAGACCCCAACTCCTAAAAAAATGGAATACCCAGCTGAGTGCCACGGTGAGTACCTATAATCTCAGCAGCTCCCAGAGGCTGAGGCAGTAGGATGCCCACAGCCCAAGTCTGAGGTTGCAGTGAGCTGTGATGATATTGCCCTCTTCTCAGGGCGTAGGGTGGGACTCTGTCTAAACAACAACAACAAAAACAGATGACCAATTTTGCTTTGCCTTGTCTGACAATGTTCGGAGTCTGCTTTTATCCTAGCATGTAAATGACTTTTTTTTCTTTGAGACAGACCGTCAAGCTGTCACCGTGGGTAGACTGCTGTGGCATCACCACTCACAGCAACCTCCAACTCCTGGGCTTAAGCAATTCTCCTGTCTCTGCCTCCCAAGTAATTGGGACCACAGGTGCCCGGCTATTTTTTTGTTGCAGCCATCATTGCTGTTTGGTGGACCTGGGCTGGATTAGAACCCACCATGGTGCTCAGGTGTATGTGGCTGGCGCCTTAGCCACTTGAGCCACAGGTGCCAAGACATAAATGACTTTTTCATGTTTGTGGGCTCCAACTTCCTGCCTTAGATGTGGGATGGCCCCCAAAGAAAAGCTGCCAAGGTAGCCTGGGAACAAGAAAGCCTGTTTCTTGTTATCTTTCTCTTGATAGTCTAGACATTTATAAACTTATAATGAATTTTCTTTTTCTTTTTTTTTTGAGACAGTCCCACTATGTCGCCCTGGGTAGGATGCTGTAGTGTCACAGCTCACAGCAACCTCAAACTCTGGGGCTCAAGCAATTCTCTTGCTTCAGCCTCCCAAGGCGCTGGGACTACAGGTGCCCACCACAATGCCTGGCTATTCTTGTTTAGCTGGCCTGGACTGAGGTTCAAATGCACCTGGGTGTATGTGGCTGGCGCCCTACCCACTGAGCTAGCTATAGGTGTCACCTTTTTTCTTTTTTTTAATCAGAATTTTTTTTTTTTTTTCAGAGACAGATTCTCACTTTGTCACCCTCAGTAGGGTTCCATGGTGTCATAGCTCACAGCAATCTTCAGCTCTTGGGCTTAGGTAATTTTCTAGCCTCAGCCTCTCAAGTAGCTGGACTACAGGTACCTACCACAACGTCTGACTATTTTTTGTTGCAGTTTGGCCAGGCTGAGTTCAAACCCGCCACCCTTGGTATATAGGGCTGGTGCCCTACTCAGTGAGCCATAGGCGCTGCCCTTTTCTTCTTCTTTTTAAAAAACATTTTGTTCTGGAAAAATATGAAGTATATACACAAATAGTGTACAGAGTGATCAATTTCTTTTTCTTTTTCTTTTTTTTTGAAGCAGAGTCTCAGGGTGTCACCCTCAGTTGAGTGCCGTGGCATCACAGCTAACAGCAACCTCAAACTCTTAGGCTTAAGTGATTCTCTTGCCTCAGACTCCCAAGTAGCTGGGACTACAAGTGCCCACCACAACATCTGGCTATTTTTTTTTTTTTTTGCATTTGTCGTTGATTTTAGCTGGCATGGACTGAGTTTGAACCTGCCAGCCTCAGTATATGTGGCTGACACACTACCCATTGAGCTATAGGTGCCACCAGAGAAATAATCAATTTCTATGTACCCACCACCAAGCTTTAAAAGTTATCATTTGCTTTTCTTTCTTTTCTTTTTTTTTTTTTTTTTTGCAGTTTTTGGCTGGTGAGCTCAAGCAGTCCACTCACCTCAGACTCCCAGAGTGCTAGGATCATAGACATGAGCTACCATGTCTACCCTACATTTGCCATTCTTTTGTTATTATTTTATTTTATTTTTTTTTTTTTGAGATAGGGTCTCACTCTGTTGTCCAGGCTGGTTTACAGAGGCATCACCATAGCTCATTGTAGCCTCAAACTCCTGGGCTCAAGTGATTCTCCTGTCTCACCCTCCCAAGTAACTGGGACTACAAGTAGGTGCTTTATATCCAGTTAATTTTTTTTTTTAATTTAAAATTTTTTCATAGAGAAGGGGTGTTGCTTTGTTGTTCAGGCTGATTTCAAATTCCTGTCCTCAAGCAATCCTCCTATCTTGGCCTTCCAAAGTATTGCAATTATAGGTATGAGCCACCATGCCCAGCCTATTTTGCCATTTCTTTTTTATTTTTGAAGAGAGAATCTTACTCTTGTTGCCCTGGGTATAGAGTCATGTCATCATAGCTCAAACCTTTGGGCTCAAGTGGTCCTCCTATCTCAGCCTCTGGAGTAGCTGGGACTACAGGCACCCACCCACATACCTGGCCATTTTTTTCTGTTTTTAGTGGAGATGGGGTCTCAGTCTTCCTCAGGCTGTTCTTGAACTCTTGACCTGAAGCAACCCACCTGCCTCGTTCTCCTAGAATGCTAAGATTACAAGCGTGAGCAGCCAGCCATTTTTGCCATTCTTTATGGTTAATTTTTTTTTTTTAAGAGACAGAGTGTTTTTAAAAAAGTAGAGTGCTGTGGTGTCACAGCTCACAGCCTCCAGCTTTTGGGCTCAGGTGATTCTCTAGCTTCAGCCTCCCAAGTAACTGGGACTACAGGCATGCTCTACAATGCCTGGCTATTTTTTGTTGCAGTTTGGCCAAGGCCGGGTTTGAACCTACCGCCCTTGGTATATGGGGCCAGCACCCTACTCACTGAGCCACAGGTGCTGCCCTATGATTAATTTTAATGTCAAAAATATATAGAGAACATGGCTTGGTGCCTGTTCCTCAGTGGGTAGGGCACTGGCCACATACACCGGGGCTGGCAGGGTTGAATCCGGCCCAGGCCTACTAAACAACAATGACAACTACAACAAAAAATAGCCGGGTGGGCGTTGTGGAGGGCTTCTGAAGTCCCAGCTAACTAGGGAGGCTAAGGCAAGAGAATCGCTTAAGCCTAAGAGTTTGAGATTGCTGTGAACTGTGATGCCACGGCACTCTACCAAGGGTGACAAAGTGAGACTCTGTCTCAAAAAAAAAAAAAAGGAAAAGAAAATATAGAGAACGTATTTTGAAGATTTGTAAATTTTAGAAACATGAGTTTATTTTAAATTTGAAAATCACACAAGGCTCGGCGCCTGTGGCTCAGTTGGCTAAGACGCCAGCCACGTATACTTAAGGTGGCGGGTTCGAATCCCCAGCCCGGGCCCACCAAACAACAATGATGGCTGCAACCAAAAAATGGCCAGGCGTTGTGGCGGGCACCTGTGGTCCCAGCTACTTGGGAAGCGGAGGCAGGAGACTGGCTTGAGCCCAGGAGTTGGAGGTTGCTATGAGCTGTGATGCCAAGGCACTCTACCCAGGGGGATAGCTTGAGGCTCCATCTCAAAAAAAAAAAAAAAAAGAAAATCTCACATTTAGCACTTTCCCCAGATGTTTCCTTTTATATTAGCCTCCATTTTTCGCTTAAGTTTAATATGAGGAGATAGTTGTGTCTTGAAATTCTGGTAATTGGATGCTTCATGAGGTTACCAAGATTGTCATAGAAATTTGAGTGAAGTGAATTCTGAACGTGCCCAGTGAGGACAGTGGGCTTTATTCCAGAGTAATTTCTAATTGTATGTAATACATTGTATTTTTTATTCAATGGTTAATTATATCTAGTTCTAGCATAGCCTGTTGAGCATAGGAATCCAGTGTGGCAATTCTAGTGGAGGGCAGATTAAAAGATTGATGGAAGTGCTTAACTGTGTAGCTGCAATAATTTATTTTCTCTTTAGATTCCTTTTCTTTCCTTCATGGTTGGTGGCTCCTTTAAGTCAAAGTTGAGAGCATCAGTATACGGAGCATACCTTCCTTTGTTTTTAGCACTGTTAGGACCTTAGAGGGTAAAGATAAGAACAACCTTTACAGTGTAAGTGAAAGATGAGAAGCTTAACTTAGAGAAGAACGTCTGAAGTTCTAAGTGAAGCTATTCATAGATTTCAGGGGAGTTTTACTCTTAGAAAGTTAGAGACAAGAGACCTTTAGATACTCAAGAGACAGAAAAAATCCAGATCAAAATTAGGATTCAAGTCCTTAGAAAATTTGTGACAAAACAGATTCATATGACTAAATAATAAAATTAAAACTAGTCTTCTCTGTTCCTTCTGTGGTATTTATTTAATGACAGGTGTTAGGGCACTTTGATATTTGCATTGAAAAAAAAATTTTTTTTTTCTTTTGAGATGGAGTCTTGAGCTGTGGTGCTGGGTAGAGGACCATGGCATCGTAGCTCACAACAACCTCCAATCCTCAACTCGGTCCCAGGCAATCCTCTTGCCTCAGTTTTTCTAGATAGGGTCTCACTTTTTGCTTAGACTGGTCTTCTGAGCTCAAGCAGTCCACCGACTTCAGCCTCCCAGAGTGCTGGGATTACAGGCAGGAGCCACCACACCCAGCCTTGAGTTGGATTTTTATCATCAAATAAATAGGAACTTTTGTGACCTTCCTAAAAAGAACTTAGTGCTCCTATAAAAGTAGAGGGAAGATACAAATAGGAGGGAAGAAAATGGTCAGCAGTCAGATATTAAGAAATGAGGTATTTGCACATTTGATCACTGGCTGCTGATACAAGGATGAGAGTGAGTTAAGTAAGGGCTTAAGACTGTCCTAGTTAGGCACTATCTTGTGGACACTACTAGAATGCTTCTCTTTTGGAAGGGGAGGATTATAATTTTGCAGGCATTAAATACTAACTTAATGCTTTAGATAGATTTCATGTTTCTGTTTCCAAGGGTAGATAGTGAAATTGAAATTCCCCCAGGGCTCCGGGGAAAATAACCATTTTCATAAAACAGACTGGTTTAGAAACATCTTGTGCTACATGAGAGATGGAATAGTTGCTAAAAACTTACTTTTTCTATTCCTATGATTAAGTCATTGAGAGTAGAGTATGATAGTCATTTTTATGCTCACTTAACACTTGAAGTTTTATGACCTCTACGACAGTCTCACTTCCTGTAAACCAGAATGAATGAACACATCCAGGGAGTACTACAAGAAAAACAGCACTCCCTTATTTATTTATTTTGAGACCGCATCTCACTATGCCACAGTGCCGTGGCATCACAGCAACCTCAAACTTTTGGGCTCAAGTGATTCTTTTACCTCAGCCTCCCAAGTAGCTGGGACTACAGGCGCCCACCAAAACACCTGGCTATTTTTTTGTTGCAGTTGTAATTGTTGTTTAGTTGGCCTGGGCTGGGTTTGAACCCACCAGCCTAGGTGTATGTGGCCAATGCCATAGCCACTGTGCTATAGGCGCCGAGCCAGTACTCCCTAATTTAAATGCTGTCTCAGAACTTGAAGTCTCGTTCTCATTACCTCTTATATCCTTGTAAGGCTCAGTCCATATTCTGTTTTATAAGGTAGGGAACTTAGTTTTTATTTGATTTTAACCAAAATTTCAGTAAACATATCTTTTGAAATAGTGGTAGACACATCCCTTAACAGTCACTAATTTGTAACTCACAAGTAATTAAAAACTGATTTTCCCTTCTTGTTAAGAGATTTCATTTTAGCTAATGGACACAAATCACGTCTTTCCAGAAACTAAATCAGTGTATTAGTTAAGTTGTAATTCTTAATTTGTATACGAGGGATTGGGAAAGCAAAATGATTTTCTTTGTATTATTGCTTGATTGCATGGTGTACCATTTCTAAATATGTGGAGAAAAACTTTTCATTTTTTTGGGGTGGGGGTGGTGACAGAGTCTTACTTTGTTGCTCTCAGTAGACTGCCATGACATCATAGGTCATAGCAACCTCAAACTACTGGGCTCAAGAGAGTATCTTGCCTCAGTTTTTCATTTTTAGTAGAGGTGAGGTGTTACTCTTGCTCTGCTGGTCTCGAACTGGTGAGCTCAAACAATCTACCTGCCTAGGCCTCCCAGAGTGGTAGGATTACAGGTGTGAACCACGGAGCCCGACCTGAGCACCTTTTTTTTTTTTTTGAGACAGAGTTTCAGTATGTCACCCTCAGTAGAGTGCTGTGATATCATAGCTCACAGCAACCTCAAACTCTAGGGCTTAAGCAATTCTCTTGCCTCAGCCTCCCAAGTAGCTGGGACTATAGGCGCCTCCCACAACACCTGGCTATTTTTTTTGTTGTTGTTGCAGTTGTTGTTTAGCTGGCGTGGGCCAGGTTCGAACCCGTCAGCCTTGGTGCATGTGGCCGGTGCCATAAGTACTGTGCTATGGGCCCTGAGCCAAGAAACTCTTTTGAGACAGGGTCTCACTCTGTTGCCTAGGCTAGAGTGCTATGACATCATAGTTCACAGCACCTCAAACTCTTGGGCTTAAGCGGTCCTCCTGCCCAACTTCCCAAGTAGCTGGGACAATAGGTGCCCACCATAAAGCCTGGCTGGTTTCCCCACTTGTGGTAGAGATGAGTTTCTCCCTCTCAGCGTGGTCTTAAACTCCGGACCTCAAGCAGTCTGCCTGTCTTGGCCTCCAGAGTGCTAGGGTTATGGGTCTAAGCTACCACGCCCAGCAAGGGAAACTCTGTCTACTAAGATTTGACCTTTCCTTTTGACTAGTTGAGCTATTCTACACTTAATGAAAAAAATTAAAACTTGTTGACCATATGAATGGGATTTGGCTTTTCAGTGGTTTGTTGTAATAGTAGTAATTTTGAACATCATAATCTTATTTTTCCAAATAGACTAGACCCATTCAAAATAGAACTGTAGGGAGTTAGCAAGAGAGGACTAATAGGCTGGGTGAGGTGGTGCATGCCTGTAATCCTAGCACTCTGGGAGGCTAGGGGGTGTGTGTTTGTGTGTGTCACTTGAGCCTATGAGTTCAAGACCAGCCTGAGCAAGAGTGAGATCCTGTCTCTAAAAACAGTCGGGTATTGCAATGGGCGCTTGTAGTCCCAGCTACTGGGGAGGCTGAGGCAGTAGGATTGCTTGAGCCCAATGCTGTTTGCTACAATGCCACAATGCCACAGCACTCTACCCAGGGTGACAAAATGAGAGTCTATCTCAAAAAGAGAGAGAACTAACAGCTAGATAAACTTTGGCATTTGGAGGACACCAATGAATAAGTGTAAGCTTAAATGTATAGCCATATTTAAGTGTAAGGTTTGACTTTAAAGAAAAATAGCTATTTTTTAGCCTTTAGCAGTGGTTCTAATTTGGATGCACTTGTTCTCTGAGTCCAAGATATACAGTCATACACCATATAATGATTATATGGTATTATAATGCCATAGTGTTGCCATACCTTTTTTTTTTTTTTTTTTGAGACAGAATCTCACTTCTTCACCCTTGCTAGAGTGCTGTGGCATCACAGTTCATAGCAGCCTCAAACTCTTGGGTGTAACCAATTGTGTTGCCTCAGCCTCCCAAGTAGCTGGGACTACAGGTGTCTGCCACAACACCCAGCCTTTTTATTTTTTAGAGATGAGGTCTCGCCTCTGGCTCAGGCTGATTTTGAACCTGTGAGCTTAGGCAATCCACCCGCCTCGGCCTCCCAGAGTGCTAGGATTATAGGCATGAGTCACAGTGCCCAGCTTTGCTGTACCTTCTTATGTTTAGATATGTTTGATATGTGAGTACTTACCATTGTGTTATAGTTGCCTAAAGTAGCCAGTACAATAACATCTGGTACAGGTTTGTAACATAGGAGCAAGAGGTCATGTTGTATAGTATAGGTATGTAGTAGGCTGTGCCATCTGTTTAGGCTTGTGTAAGTTCATACAACGATGAAATCACCTAATGATGCATTTTTCAGGATGTATCCTGTTATTAAGGGGTGCATGACTATACATAAAAGTTGACATACATAAAATTAACAAGTTACTTAAATTTAACTTACGAAGAGCAAATGTGGGGTGACTGGTTTTTCCAGCTTTTTGTTTTTTTTGTTTGTTTTTTTTTGGTAGATACGGAGTCTTACTATATCACCTTTGGTAGAATGCTGTGGCATCACACCACTCACAGCAGCCTCCCAAGTGGCTGGGACTATAGGTGCCCGCCACAATGCTCAGCTATTTTTTTTGTTGCAGTTTGGCCGAGGCTGGGTTTGAACCTGCCACCCTTGGTGTATGGGGCTGGTGCCCTACCCACTGAGCCACAGGTGCTGCCTGGTTTTTCCAGTTTTTGATGATGATGAGGGTTTTTTGGTTTTGTTTTCAGGAGGTTTTTTTTTTTTTTTTTTGAGATAGAGCCTCAAGCTGTTGCCCTGGGTAGAGTGCTGTGGCATCACAGCTCAAAGCAACCTCCAACTCCTGGGCTCAAGCAATTCTCCTGCCTCTACCTCCCAAATAGCTAGGACTACAGGCACCTGCTGCAACGCCTGACTATTTTTTGGTTGTAGCCGTCATTGTTTGGCAGGCCTGGGCTAGATTCAAACCCGCCAGCTCCCGTGTATGTGGCTGGCACCTTAGCCACTTGAGCCATAGGCACCGAGCCTCAGGAGTTTGTTTTAAGAAGTTCACATAACTTTTGTAGGTCGGAGTACCTGTAATCATTAGTTATAAATAATTTGAACTGTTTTCTGAGTCTAGAAAATAACCTCATTTTCTTATCCTATTCTTTGTGACTTTAATCTTCCCATATATCATTTATCTGCCACATCTCTTTTATATCTAGATTGTATGTCTTTAGCCTTTCAAAGGAAGTCCTACATGAAATTGTCTATAAGTAGAATTCATATATCCCTGTCAAAAGAGTTTATATTTTTTACTTCACTTGTATTTGTTTTTGTTTTTGTTTTTGTTTTTGGCTGGGTCTGGGTTTAAACCTGCCACCTGCAGTATAAAGGGCCGGTGCCCTACTCCTTTGAGCCACAGGCACCGCCCTGGGTAATATTTTCTGGATCTAGTAAAGACTGGCAAGGTAATCAAGTCCTGGGGAACTGGGCTCTTGAGTGTTGGCTAAGAGATACTGAAGGCCTCATGGTCCAGTAGAAAACATAATTGACTTTGGAACCATATTCTACTTTTATTGTTGTTAGCTGAATAACTTCCTATAAATTTTTAAATTTCATATCCAGAAAATGGGGAAGAGATCCTAACTTCCTGGTTTGTTGTATGAATTAAATAAAGCATTAAATTGGGGGCATTAAATGCTTAGTGACTGTGGATCTTTTCTTTTCCTTGAGAATTTGGTGTTCTTTAGGGCATTACAACTTGGATAACATTTTCCAGGACTTTTTTTTTTTTTTGCAGTTTTTGGCCTGCCAGGTTCAAACCTCCTCCAGTATATGGGGTTGGCGCCCTACTCCTTGAGCCACAGGTGCTGCCCTTTTTTTTTTTTTTTTTTTTTAAGACAGAGTCTCAAGCTGTTACCCTGGGTAGAATGCTGTGGCATCACAGCTCACAGCAACCTCAAACTCTTGGGCTTAAGTAATTCTCTTGCCTCAGCCTTCCAAATAGCTGGGACTCCAGGTACCTGCCACAATACCCGGCTATTTTGTTGTTGTTGTCATTGTTGTTTGGCAGGCCCTGGGCTGAATTCAAACCCACCAGCTCCTATGTATGTGGCGGGAGCCCTAGCCACTAAGCTATAGACACTGAGCCTCCAGGACGTATTTTTAAATTTAGTTCTTAGCTCACAGAATTAGTACTTTGGTTTTGGTTTAGCTGAAATAAGTAGGGTGTCTCCTACCATATAGTTCTTAATTTTCCAAGGCCCTGAAGAAAAACACTTGTTGATTTGATAGCATTGGTAGCATCTTTTGACTACTAATCAATCCAGTATCCAGAGGTAGATACTATAGTAAACATAGATAGTAAATAATAGAGTAGTACCTTAGCCTCCGTACTGTTAGAGAACTTGTGCCTAATAGTAATTATTAGAGATAGTTTAATTGTAATTAAGTTTTTTATCTTATCTTTGAGCAGCAGTTCTCAACCTGTGGGTCGTGACCCCTTTGTAACAATGAAAATACATCCTGCATATCAGATATTTACATTATGATTCATAACAGTAGCAAAATTACAGTTATGAAGTAGCAATGAAACTAATTTTATGGTTGGGGGTCACCACAACATGAAGACCTGTATTAAACGGTCATGGCATTAGGAGGCATTAGGAAGGTTGAGAACCACTGTCTTAGAGACTAATAGAAATTGACTGATTAAGTGCAGTCAGGTGTATTCAGCAGACTTTAATTTTAGGGCACAATCTCTCTAAACGGTTCTTAAAAAATACAGTTTTCTCTACCTTCGTCAACTTGAAACTGGTAGGTTTTCATTTGAAATTCATAATTGGTCTCTTATGGAAATGTGACAAGAGGAAGATAACCTGTTTTCCTTGCTACATTTATCACAGGCATCATGTTTTCCTTTATCTGCTAAAATGATTACAGTATGTAGATCTGGAAACTTTTGGTGGGCTCCTACTAAGGGCACCTTATTAAGACTGAGATGTTACCACTTGAAGCATGGCTGGTATAGATTCATGATTTTTCCTTTATAGTTTGCAGTTTGTGAATTATTGACTGTTTATGCCAGTGGCAAGTACTGCCTAGTTTAGATTTAACTCAGAATTAGTTTTCTAAAAATTGAAATTAATGTTATATTGTTCAAGAAAACTTTTATTTACAAATTAATATCTTTGAGGCTGGGCATAATGTCTCACGCCTGTAATCCTTAACACGTTGGGAGG
Source organism: Galagoides demidoff (assembly GCA_963574575.1). Classification (NCBI taxonomy): domain Eukaryota; kingdom Metazoa; phylum Chordata; class Mammalia; order Primates; family Galagidae; genus Galagoides; species Galagoides demidoff. The sequence continues at coordinate 13,644 of CAUYQV010138556.1, forward strand.
ATTGCTTGAGGCTAGGTAGTCAAGTCCAGCCTGAGCAAGAGGAAGACTCTATCTCTACCAAAAAAAAAAAAAATGGAAACATTAGCTGGGCGTGGTGGCATATGCCTGTAGTCCCAGCTACTCAGGACACTGAGGCAAGAGATTGTGTGAACCCAGGAGTTTGAGGTTGCAGTGAGCTATGATGCCACTGCACTGTCGCCTAGGCAACAGAGCAAGACTACCTTTAAAAAAAAAAAAAAAAGATGAAAACCTTGGAAAAAACATCTTTGAGTAGGGTCAACGAATATTAGTTTTCTTTATATTCTCTAGGCTTGAGAAGCTTTAATATTTGAGAAAATCAAGGGCTCTCTGAGAGACTCCAGTGGAGGCAGATGAGGATTTATGTTTTGGAGGTCCAAGTAGGGCAGGCATTTGGAATGACATATTGATAGGAGATATCAATTGAAAAGTAAGACAACCTCACACCACCTTGGTACTCTTTGTTATTATGTATAAATTGCCTATCAGATAGACGAAGATGCTATAGTTAAGGGTCTCAGCCAGTAGGTCTCCAACAAAATAATTGCCTGCCTTCCGCCTTTGGTTTGCTAGGATTTATTCCTGCTATCTCTTTTTTAAAATTTAATTTAATTTAATTTAATTTTTTTAAACAGAGTTTCATTTTGTCGTCCTCAGCTCACAGCAACCTCCAACTCTTAGGCTTAAGTGATTCTCTTGCCTCAACTTCCCAAGTTCCTGGGACTACCTCTGCCCACCACAATGCCGGGCTATTATTTTTTGTTGTAGTTGTGACTATTTTTAGCAGACCCTGGGTGGGTGCAAACCTGCCAGTCCTGGTGTATGTGGCTGGCGCCCTAACTCTTGAGCTACAGGCGCCAAGCCTATCTGGCTATTTTTAGAGGCAAGGTCTCAAACCCGTGAGCTCAGGCAATCTACCTGCCTCAGCCTCCCAGAGTGCTAGAATTACAGGCATGAGCCACCAAGCTTGGCCCAGAATTGAAAACTTACCAGATCACTGCAGACAGTTGCTCTAAAATATAAAAAGGAAAGTTAACCAGAGGATCAGGCCAAGATATGTCTAGTATTTGGATCTGTCATAGACATAGGATGTTTATGGTAAGAGGTACATGATGGGTAAGAAGGTGCTGGAATGCAAAAGTAAAGAGTGTTCTAGTTGTAACACAGGAAAAGTAGAATACTGTCACTACCATACTATGGCTGGACCCAAGCCATTAAAAGTTTTTTTGTTTTTTGGCTCAGCTCCTGTAACTCAGTGAGTAAGGGCACCAGCCACATGCATAAGTGGGTTCGAGCCTGGGCCAGGCCTGCTAAACAATGACAACTGCAACCAAAAATAGCCAGGCATTGTGTCGGGTGCCTTAGTCCCAGCTACTTGGGAGGCTGAGGCAAGAGAATCGCTTAAGCCCAAGAATTGGAGGTTGCTTGTGAGCTGTGACCCTATTGCACTCTACCAAGGGTGATGCTCTGTCTCAAAAAAAAAAAAAAAAAATTTTTTTTTTTGTTTTAAAGTGGTGGTAAAATAAACACAACAAAAGCTGAAGCCTTTTTTTTTTTTTTTTTTTTTTTTTTTGGCAGAGCCTTAAGCTGTCCCCCTGGGTAGAGTGCAGTGGCATCACAGCTCAGAGCAACCTCCAACTCCTGGGCTCAAGCGAGTCTGCTGCCTCCGCCTCCCAAGTAGCTGGGACTACAGGTGCCTGCCACTACGCCTGGCTATTTTTTTTGGTTGCAGCCATCATTGTTTAGTGGGCCTGGGCTGGATTCAAACCCGCCACCTTCAGTGTATGTGGCTGGCGCCTTAGCCACTTGAGTCACAGGTGCCAAGCCTTTTTGCAGTTTTTGGCTGGGGCTGGATTTGAACCTACCACCTCCAGCATATGGGGCCAGCACCCTACTCCTTTGAGCCACAGGTGCTGCCCAGGCCTAAGCCATTTTTAAAGAATGTGAATGTACTGTCATAAATACTTTGCTGTGAAGCTTGGCTATGATTTGTGTTAGGTGTGGATTCAGCTTCCCTAAATAGTGTCAATGGATAGGGTTTAATCTACCTGTGGAACAACTTCAGGAAAAACACACTATCAGTACCTGTTCTCTAGCACTAGCAATAAGAATAAAGAAAAGGAGCTTGTTAGGCAGTATGTCTTGGTTTTGTTGTAATTTCGGCTATGCTTTGCTATTGATGCTGTGATTTCCTGTCTTGGATGTTGGCTTTGGAAACTAAACAGTTAAAGCATCATGATTTGAGTAGAAACCAGATCTCATGAATGAAGGCAAAGTTTGACACTAGGCCAGAATAAAGGGGGGGGGGATAGTTAGGGTGGGGGAACTAACTTTTTTAGCACAAACGACTTTCAAAAATTAAGAGATAATTCCATGTCCTGAGGTTAAAACCGGCTACAACTGGTTTTTCTCTCCCTCCCTTCCTCCTCCCCCGCTAGGCATCATGGGTAAAAGTAAGCATCCCGTTTCTTTTGTTTAATATAACAGCACGCCATGTGATTGGCAGGGCAGTGCCCGTTGGGAGATCAGTATGTAGCTTTCTAGTGGGGGTTGGCATGCATGGGGCCACCCTATGCTATAGAGCTTCTTTTACCATAGAAAAGACACGATAGAAAACAAAAAGGGAACACACAATACCCACATACACTCACATGCACACACATGGAAAAAACCCTAAACACATCTCTTACTATTTCTTCCCTGCCTTTTTGTTTACCCCCTTTCTTGTCTCTCATTTTCCTAGAAGCTAGAGGAGAGAGCAGAAAAATGTGTACCTGTAAGTACTTTTAACTGTCCCCCACTCTAAATTTTTCTATTTCTAGTAGAAACTCGATTACTCTTGAGTTCTTCAGAGTGGTTTCCTATGTGTAGATGATAACCTGATGTTTCTGATGGGATTTAAGAAATAAACACTGTTGCTTTTTAAAATTTGTTATAGAATTATTGTTTCTAACACAAAGTTCCTTTAGGCTTGGATCCTATTTTCCTCTGCTTCATCCATTTGTTATAATGGGCAGGGTCTCTAGCTTTTGGTCTTCTTTGAGCTGTAAGAAGAGTGTTACACTAAGGTTTTTTCTTCTGGCCTATCTCTTTTGAAAAAAAATTTTTTCTTTTGTCTGTAGCAGTGATGGTTCCAGCTCCCCCTTACCCTAGCTACCCCTCCCCTTTTCTATGTCAGCTCCAGCCCTGCACTGTGAATGGAGTCAGCCAGCTGACTGAGTGCTGGCATCATGCCAGGGGCTGCAAAGCAGTGAGAATGTGCGCGTGCTCGTGTGTGTAAGTGTATATAGAACACAAAGGGAAAGGCCTGCAGTCTGGGAAATCATAGGCTATTATGTAAGGAGGTCCGTGTCATCTCTGCTTGGGCTGACGGACAAGAATGGGGAAGGCTTAGAGCAAGAAAAATACCCTTTGGACACACACATGCATACTTACTCTTTTTTCCTTGCTGTCTTAAAAAACAACAAGTATTTGATGGGGCATATTGAGAACTTCTGTGTGTAAGTAGTAACGACGATGTTCCTCATGGTAATAGTAACTTTAGGGTAGCTGAAGCACTTTGTTCCATGTCTCTTTCTGCTCCCATTCAGAAGTGTGTGTGTGTACGTGAGGAAGGCGGTGACTTGAAGAGAAATGCCTCCTGGATTTAATAGCTGTTTAGGATGGATGGGGTAGCAGACCACACTGTTTCTATTTATTCAGAATCCCCATGGTAAACAGGTAGGTGAGTGAAAGGGAGTGCTCTTTAGAAACAAAAAGCCAGATAATAGAACAAGTAATATCCATTAGATATTCATTTCATTTCCTATCTTATTTCTTATTATTCTATTTTGTATGAGATCATAAAAATTCAATATTCATCCTCTGCCATCTGCTGCAGAGTTAGAGTTGTACAAAAGGAAAGTCTAAACAGCATATGGAAAGAAGGAAATATTAACACATTGCAAGTATTATAATTTTGGGGTTCAGTTGCAATGGTTATATCTTTTATTGGCTATTAGGTGCTCAGCATTGATTTAGAAATTTTAATTCTAATGCTTTATTGTGGTGCCTTTTTTCTTCTCTTTATATACTTTCTAGGTATGATATGTATGAATCAGCTTTCAGGTAGAATTGAAGAAGTATATTATTGATTTTTCTTTTTTTTTTTTGGAGATAGGATCTCACTTTGCCCCCAGTAGAGTGTTTTGGTGTCATAGCTCACAGCAACCTCAAACTCTTGGGCTAATAAGATTCTCTCTCTTTTTTTTTATTATACAGAGTCTCACTTTATTGCCCTTGGTAGAGTGCTGCGACATCACAGCTCACAGCAACCTCCAGCTTAAGGGCTTTAGGTGATTCTCTCACCTTAGCCTCCCAAATAGCTGGAACTACATGTGCCTGCCACAACACTGGCTATTTTTAGAGACGGGGTTTCACTCTGGCTCAGGCTGGTCTCAAACTATGTGCTCAGGTGCTCCACCTGCCTCAGCCTCCCAGAATGCTAGGATTACTACACTATGCAGGCCTTAGAGCCGGTATTTTGGAGATAAGAGTCTCACTTTCTTGTCCTCCCTAGAATGCACACTGCAACCCCAAATTCATTAGGCTCAAGCTATTTTCTTGCCTCAGCTTCCCCAGTAGCGGGGACTACAGGCTTTCACTGCCACGCCCCTGGCTAATTTTTTCTATTTTCAGTAGAGAGGAGAGTGTTGCTCAAGCGATCTTCCTGCCTTGGCCTCTCAGAGTGCTGGGATTAAGGCATGAACTACCACATTCAGCCAGAAACTTCTATATTTTTGTTATTACCTATGAATTTTGTGTTCTTGCCACATCTTCACAAGCAATAATCTTTGAATGTCTATATTTTTTGGTGTGTTTTGGTGTAAATATCTTTCTTTGTTTCTTTTCTTTAGGAGATACATATATGGTTATCTTTCTTTAAGGATTGCAGGATGGAACCTACCAGAATGGCTGGTGTGCTTATTCCCCAGGCTGCTCAGAGTTCTTTTCCCACTCCAAATAGCTGGAGCCCACTTTTCCAAGTTCCCTTTATAAATGAATTAAGAGGGATTATTTCCCAGTGGATTGAATACTGAAAGACAAAATAGCACTAGATTACCATTGCTCAAATCTAGAGGCTAGATATTCAGAGTTGTGGGAGTTCTTTTTTCTTAGAAGTAGTAATTACCTTTTTGAGTTGATATTATCTCCTTATAGTATTGTTTGGTAATGCTCTCCATGGAAGCCAGCCATTTTACATTTGTGTATGTGTGATCTTGTCACACATTATGTTGGTTTACATTATAAAGGAAAGAGAAAATGGGAGACTTATTTCATTCCTAACATTTTCTATTTTTAAGATTCCGTCTATAGGCTCAGTGCCTGTGGCTCAATCGGCTAAGGCGCCAGCCACGTACACCTAAGGTGGCGTGTTCGAATCCCCAGCCCGGGCCCGCCAGACAACAATGATGGCTGCAACCAAAAAATGGCCAGGTGTTGTGGCGGGCGCCTGTGGTCCCAGCTACTTGGGCGGTGGAGACAGGAGACTCGCCTGAGCCCAGGAGTTGTAGGTTGCTATGAGCTGTGATGCCATGGCACTCTACCCAGGGGGATAGCTTGAGGCTCCGTCTCAAAAAAAAAAAAAAAAAAAAGATTCCGTCTATATGATCCTTGCCTACTGAACTGATAGGTTTCATGAAAGGGCTTTTGCATCCTTCCTTTTTAACTTTTTTCTCAGTGTCTGGATCCAGATAGTTAAAAATAATAGTGGCTAGGTAGTCATAATCAATGAGCATAGTAGACCAGCAACATTCTAGTAATAAGTAGATTTAAAAATGATGTTTTTGCTTAACTCTTTCAGGCCCAAGTTGCTGTTTAGGTGTAGCTGAAGAGTAGTTTTGAAGGATATGTGAAAGCACTTTTTTTTTTTTTTTAAGAAACAGAGTCTCACACTATTGCTCTCGGTAGAGTGCTATAGCATCACAGCTCACAGCAACCTCCAACTCCTGGGCTTAAGCAATTCTTTTAACTCAGCCTCCCAAGTAGCTGGAACTACAGGCGCCCACCAGAACGCTCAGCTATTTTTTTGTCACAGTTTGGCCAGGGCCGGGTTCAAACCTGCCACCCTCGGTATAGGGCTGGCACCCTACTCACTGAGCCACAGGTGCTGCCCAAAGAGGCTCTTGACTACCTCTGTTATTTTCATTCTAATACCATATGTTCTTTTATTTTATTTATTTATTTTTTTTGCAACAGAGTCTCACTGTGTTGCCCTTGGTAGAATGCTGTGGCATCACAGGTCACAGCAACCTCCAACTGTGGGGCTTAAGCAATTCTCTTACCTCAGCCTCCTAAGTAGCTGGGATTACAGGTGCCCGTGGCAACGTGTGGCTATTTTTTGGTTGTAGTTGTCACTGCTATTTTAGCTGTCTGAGGCCAGGTTTGAACCTGCCGCCCTCAGTATATGGGGCCAGCACCCTGCCCACTGAGCAACAGGCACCGTCCAATACCACATGTTCTAAATGGTATCTGGCAGATTTCCTTTTGTACACATTGGAATTCTGTGCTAATTTATTATAAGGTGTCAGTGGGCGTAGGTTGATTACCTGCTGTGTATTATGTCTTAGGCAGCACCTGCTAACTCACTACATTTTTTTTTTTTTTTTGAGACAGAGCCTCAAGCTGTCCCCCTGGGTAGAGTGCTGTCACATCACAGCTCACAGCAGCCTCCAACTCCTGGGCTCAAGTGAGTCTCCTGCCTCAGCCTCCCAAGTAGCTGGGACCACAGGTGCCCGCCACAGTGCCCGGCTATTTTTTTTTTTTTTTTTTGGTTGCAGCCATTATTGTTTTGGCGGGGCCAGGCTGGATTCAAACCCCCGACCTTAGGTGTATGTGGCTGGCGCCTTAGCCACTTGAGCCACAGGTGCCAAGCCAGTTCACCATTTTTCAAAGTGGCTTCATTTTATATTCCCACTAGCAATATGCCACGGTTTTGCTTTCTCTATATCTTTGACAACATTTAATAGATAACCTAGTAGATGTGGATGTGAATTGTTATCTCATTGTGGTTAATCTTTACATTTCCCTAATGACTTAGGATGTTGAGCATCTTTTCATGTACTTATTGACCATTTCTATACAGCTAGTCCTTGAGTTACAAACATTGAACTTATGTACAACTTATGTTTACAGATGGAAGCTATTACAGATAGTAGGTAAATGTACCTGTTCCAACTTATGTACAAATTGAAGAACAAACCTGCAGAACCTATCTCATTTGTAACCCAGGGACAGCCTGTATCTTCTTTGAAGAAATGTCTACTCAAATCTTTTGCCCACGTGTTGAGTTTTGATAATATCAAAGAAGACATTTACAGTCCTGGTAAATTGAAAAGGCTATAAAAGTACTTCTTTCTAACATCAGTCTGAACTCAGTGTGTTTTAGTATATGCACATACATTATAAATTCCTTATCTGAAAGGCTTAGGTCCACAAGTGTTTCAGATTTTGGATATTTTTGGATTTTAGAATGTTTACATATACCTAGTGAAATACCTTAGGCATGGAACTCAAGTCCAAGCAAAAAACCTTTTTTATTTTATATACATCTTAAACACATAGCCTGAAGGTAATTTTATAATAGTAGTTTTGATAGTTTTATGTATAGGTTAGGTATGGTACCTATATCTACCTATGTACCTGTACCTACAATGGCAGCGCTTTGGGAGACCAGCCTGAGCAACATAGCAAGACCTTGTTCTTGTTTTTTTAAAAAATATTACCCATATTTTGCTGTGTATAATGTGCCCCAGCTATAATGCACACCCACATTTTTGGCCCATACTTTCAGGAAAATATCCCTTGAGGAAGTGGCTGGCTCTCTGCCCAGAAAGACACATCTGGGGAGGGTAATGCTCTCCCTGATGACCGTGTAGATCACACTACCCTCCTACAGCCACCTACTCTGTGAAAGCTGCCCCTTCCCTCTCTCCTGTAAGCCTTGCCTTCCTCACTGTGCTGGGAGCTATGGCTGAGATGGCCACCCACATGGCTGGTATGGCCTGAGTTTCTGTTGGGGGGGGGGGGTTATGAGATGGCGTCTGAAGCTGTCACCCTGGGTAGAATGCTGTGGTATCCTAGCTCAAAGCAACCTCCAACTCTTGGACTCAAGTGATCTTCTTGCTTCAGTTTTTCTATTTTTAGTAGAAATGGGGTCTGCAACTCATGAGCTCAAGCAATCCACCTGCCTTGCCTCCCAGAGTGCTGGATTACAGGCATGAGCCACTGTGCCTGGCCTATTGGCATGAGAATTTAAACCCACTTAACCATTCTTGGTGTGACAGAAGAGTATGCCCTGACCATTGGAATCAGACATAGGTTTGAATTTTGACTCTCCTATTACATGATCTTGGGCAGGTTTATTCAGTATTTCTGAGTCTCATTCTCTTTATTTCATAGGATGAAGATTATATGGACTTAATAAGAATGTTCTGAGAATTAAATAATGTCTTGTTTCTGTGGTTCTTAGCTCACAGTTCTGGTATTTAGCATTCACTCAAACATTAAACTTCTCTCTCCTATTTCCCCTGTTTCCAAATCCTCAATACATTTCTTGTTACTTGTTACTTTTCTTCCTATTGGGGGTGTACCTTCTCCCAGTTGTTTCTAGACTTGCATAGTGCATGTATCACTTGGGAAATGAGAAGAGGTGCCTTTCCTGAGTATGTGCATATGAAATGAGCCTAAGAGAGCATGGTTTTCACAGCAATGTGAACGATTCCACCTGTTTAAAACGCTTCTTTGTTAGCACTCATTATTATTAGTTCTATGGCATAAAACATGAAATAGTAGGTTCAGTGCCTGTGGCTCAACTGGCTAAGGTGCCAGCCATGTACACCAAAGGTGGCGGGTTCGAATCCAGCCCGGGCCCGCCAAACAACAATGACGCCTGCAACCAAAAAATGGCTAGGTGTTGTGGCAGGCGCCTGTGGTCCCAGCTACTTGGGAGGCGGAGGCAGGAGACTCACTTGAGCCCAGGAGTTGGAGGTTGCCGTGAGCTGTGATGCCACGGCACTCTACCCAGGGGAACAGCTTGAGGCTCTGTCTCCAAAAAAAAAAAAGAAAATACTGTTTTTAAAACATTCCTAAGGAAAGCCTATATCTGTTCTTTGGAAAAGTTGGAGTTTTGTAATGAGTGCTGGAAGAGGTTGGAAGAATGTAGCTACTCCTGTTCCTTTATTTAATTATATATACATCTTAGATTGCTTACCTGTTTCTTTTTTCTTTCTTTTTTTTTTTTCTTTTTGAGACAAGAGTCTCACTGTGTCGCCCCTGGTAGAGTACTGTGGCATCGCAGCTCATAGCAACCTCAAATTCTTGGGCTTAAGCGATTATCTTGCCTCAACCTCCCAAATCGCTGAGTCTACAGGTACCCACCACAATGCCCAGCTATTTTTTTGTCCCAGTTATTGTTGTTTAGTAGGCCCCGGCCGGGTTCAAACCCCTCTGCCTTGGTGTATCTGGCCGGCGCCCTACCCACTGAGCTACAGATGTCAGTTTAGAGCAGCAGTTCTCAACCTGTGTGTTGCAACCCCGTTTTTTCCATTTGTAATAACGTGGAAGTTAGAAAGGTTGAGAACCACTGGTTTAGAGCAATCGTTCATTCTTAATTCTAGGGTCCAAAATTACCAGGAAAGTATAGGAAAATGTTGATTCCTTGGTCCTACCTTAAGAAATTTACTATGAAAGCCTGAGAAACTACATTTTAAACATATCTGAAGTATTTTTGATTCTGATGTAGGTGGTTTAAAATGTTACTTATAGAAACATTGGTTTAAAAATGACAAAACTAAATTTCTACTTATTAAGTCACACATCAGTCTTTTTTTTTTTTTTTTTTTAAGAGACAGGAGTTTCACTTTGCTGCCCTCAGTAAAGTGCTATGGCGTCACAGCTCACAACAACTTCCAGCTCTTGGGCTTAGGAGATTCTCTTGCCCCAGCCTCCTAAGTAGCTGGGACTACAGGCGCCCTCCACAATACCTGACTATTTTTTTGTTGCGGTTTGACCGGGGCCAGGTTTGAACCCACCACCTTTGGCATATGGGGCTGGCACCTTACCCATTGAGCTACAGGTGCACTCCCACACATCAGTCTTGATTTTCCTCTGTAGTGATACTTCTCCTCACCTTCTGTAGTGAAGAAGCAGATTTTTGTTCTTTTTCTTATACAGTGTGGACTAGTACTATTGTAAATGATAGTTGACTGAATTACTATAAATGGGAGGTAAAGCTCATTGTCTGTAGGTAAGTGAGTAGTGTGCCAGCCATATACACCGAGGCTGGCAGGTTTGAGCCCTGCCTTGGCCTGCTAAAGAACAATGACAACTGCAACCAAAAAATAGCTGGGTGTTAATAGTGGGCACCTGTAGTCCCAGCTACTTGAGAGGCTGAGGCAAGAGAATAGCTTATCCCCAAGAGTTTGAGGTTGTTGTGAGCTGTGATGCCAGGGCACTCTATTGAGGACAATATATAAGACTCTGTCTCAAATAAAAGGGGAGGGGGTGTAAAGAGTCCAGTATTTTTTACTGTTAGATTCAATAGTAGGCATAAAATTCAAGTTAATATAAAAGTTTCTAAATGTTGGCAGAGCCTATGGCTCAAAGGAGTAGGGCACCGGCCCCATATGCTGGAGGTGGCAGGTTCAAACCCGGCCCTGGCCAAAAACTGAAAGAAAAAAAAAGTTTCTAAATGTTTACTCTCAATTTCTCTGATTATCTTATTGCACAGTGCTAATAGTTTATAGACCAGCACTACTCAGTGAGCCACACATTGAGTAGCATTGCTCTTCAGAAAATGAAAATGATTTTGTGCCAGGCATGGTGGCTCATGCCTATAATCCTAGCCAAAAAATGCAGAAAAAAAAAGTATATTTTAAACTGAAAACTAATATAGCTTATCTTAATCCTCAAATAAACATTTATTGAATGTATTATTGAGTAGGAAACTGTTAGCAACTGGGGATGTATAGGGATCTAGCAAGGAGTTTACTATGCATGTAAATATTTGTGACATTAGCCGCATGCAGAGCTGATTAAATTTTAGCTTCGGTGCAGTCTTTATCTGAACATTAGTAATGTGCTTATAGATTTTAAAATACATAACTTTGTGACATTTCTTTATAATGTCTAATAATAAGAACCTTTTTTTTTGAGACAGAGCTTCAAGCTATCCCTCTGGGTAGAGTTACCGTAGCATTACAGCTTACAGCAACCTCCAACTCCTGGGCTCAGGCAAGTCTCCTGCCTCAGCCTCCCAAGTAGCTGGGACCACAGGCGCCCACCACAATGCCTGGCTATTTTTTGGTTGCAGCCGTCATTGTTGTTTTGGTGGGCCCGGGCTGGATTCGAACCCACCACATTAGGTGTATGTGGCTGGCGCCTTAGCCACTTGAGCCACAGGCGCCAAGCCAGAACTTTTATTTTTTCAAGACAGAGTCTCATTATGTTGCCCTCAGTAGAGTGCGGTGGTGTCACAGCTCACAGCAATCTCAAATTTTTGGTCTTAAGCAATTCTCTTGCTTCAGCCTCCTGAGTAGCTGGGACTACAGGCACCCACCACAACGCCTGGCTATTTTTTTGGTTGTAGTTATCATTGTTGTTTGGCAGGCCTGGGTTGAATTCAGACCTGCCAGCTCTGATGTATGTGGCTGGCGCCTTAGCTGCTTGACCCACACTGAGCGGAAATTATGTAC
>CAUYQV010138557.1:0-22573 GCA_963574575.1 Galagoides demidoff
GTATCACAGCTCATAGCAACCTCCAACTCCTGGGCTCAATCAAGTCTCCTGCCTCCACCTCCCAAGTAGCTGGGACCACAGGCGCCCGCCACAACACCCGGCCATTTTTTGGTTGCAGCCATCATTGTTGTTTGGTGGGCCTGGGCTGGGGATGCGAACCCGCCACCTTAGGTATACGTGGCTGGTGCCTTAGCCAATTGAGCCACAGGCGCCGAGCCAAGAACATTTTTGTATAAAAGATACTGTTACAGTATGTATGGTCTTCCCTAGGATATTTAATCTGGGGTAAAAATCCCAGGTCCCAGGGCACATTACACTGTTGATTTAACTATATACTTCCAAAGTGGTTATACCAACTTACTCTCCCATGGCAATGTCCTGTTGCTGTGAACATCCTTATAAACCCTTGTATCATCAGACTTATACATTTTCACCAATCATGAGGGTGTGTAATGGTTTCTCACTGTTATTTTAATTTGCTTTTCCTTGTCCATTAAAGAGGTTGAGTACCTTTCCAAGTTTACTTAGAATTTTTTCGTAAAGTCATTATTCAAGTCTGTAACAACTTTCCTGTTATCTTGTCTTTTACTTATTTATTGACTTATAAGAATTCTTTATATATTCTAGATGAGTTAGTTGCCTGTTTATCTACTGTAAATATTTTCAACTTCATGTGTTCTTTTTTTAATCTAATGGTGTCTTTACTTTATTTTTTATTTGAGAGACAGCGTCTTGCTCTGGTACCCAGACTGAAGTGCAGTGCCATGATCATAGCTCCCTGAACCTCCAAGTCCTAGGTTCATGTGATCCTCTTACCCCTTCCTTTGGGGGTAGCTGGGACTACAGGCACATGCAACCCTGTCCAGGTATATTTTTTATTTTTTAATTTTTTTGTAGAGAAAAAGTCTCCGTATGTTGCCTATGGTAGTTTCAAATTCCTAGGCTGAAGAGGTCCTCTCAAAGTGCTAGGATTACAAGCATGAGCCACTACACATGGCCTAAAAATGTCTCTGAAAAACAGAAGTGTCAGCCAGGCATGATGGCTCATGGCTGTAATCCTAATACTTTGGATTAGGCAGGAGGATCCCTTGAGTCCAGGAGTTGGAGGTTACAGTGAGCTATGATTGTGCCACTGCACTTAGCCTGGGTGACAGAGCAAGACCCTGTCTCTAAAACAGAAAAAAAATCAGAATATTTAAAAAACATAAATACATAAATAATACACAAACACTTCTCTGTTTAAAATTCATCAATTTTAAACTTTTCATTCAACGTCAAACAAAATATAAAATCATAATATACTTTAAGATGCTCCAGAAGAGGTCTTAAGAGTGTCTTGCTAAAGATAGAATGAATCTGGGCAGACGCCGTGAGATTGTTTTAGCCTAAAATGGGATTATGGGATTTATCAGAACCCTTAAAAGCTCTATGCTTCTTCTCAGAAGGGAGGTTGCTGGTATTCTTGAGATAGGCATCTGCCAGGCTCATTTCTCTTTCCTTCTCCTCAAAAAGATAAAACAAGACAAAAAACTCCACATGATCTGACTGTTAAACTATTCCTTAATAGGTTTCTTTATTGACTTAGTGTTTATGTTGTACACTGTGGTTTTTTTTCACAATACAAGAGAATTTCTCATTTTACCTACTACAGTCAGCTTTATAATGCCTTTTCAGTCTTTACTAGCTCTTTCAAATGTTTCCTCTAACAGCAATCTAGCCTCAGGATAGTCACCAGCAAACTAGTGCCATCTGGTGGGGACGTGGAGGATTCAAGTACACAAGTTGGAAAGTGCTCAGGGGAACAAGCAGTAAAAACATGCTAAGTATCAGGTAACAGCACATATAGTACATTATTAGTTACAAAACTCTTTAAGATAACTACTTCTGTCCCAGCTACTTGGGAGGCTGAGGCAAGAGAATCACTTAAGCCCAAGAATTTGAGGTTGCTCTGAGCTCTGATGCCACAGCACTCTACTGAGGGTGAGAAAGTGAGACTCTGTCCTTAAAAAAAAACAAAAACTACTCCTACTCAATTCTGATATGAGGACAATTGATGCTAGTACATGGTGGGGGGAGGAGGAATAGGGAAGTAGAGATTGGGAAGGAGGGAGGGGTGGGGAGGATGGTGTATGACACACCTCTTGGGGGTGGGATACTATTTATTATCCCAGGGACATTATCCAGCAAATGCAAGCAGTCTAAGCTGACTTTGTACCCACAATGATTACTCCCCCCTCCCCCAAAAGATAACTATTCCCAATTTTACTGATTATGAAATGGGGTTCTGGATAATGAATCAATTTGTCTAAGGCCATATAGCTACTTAGGGTAAATGTATGATTCCAAAGCACATCTACTCTTATTTTTTGAGACAGAGCCTCAAGTTGTTGCCCTGGGTAGAGTGCCATACCATCACAGCTCACAGCAACCTCCAAGTCCTGGGCTCAAGCAAGTCTCCTGCCTCCTCCTCCCAAGTAGCTGGGACCACAGGTGCCCACCACAATGCCCGGCTATTTTTTGGTTGCAGCCATCATTGTTGTTTTGGCGGGCCTGGGCTGGATTGGAACCCACCAGCTCAGGTGTATGTGAATGGTACCTTAGCTGCTGGAGCCACAGGCACCGAGCCAGCACATCTACTCTTAACAAGGCATGATTAATCTACATGATTTACTGGCTCTGCGCCTGTGGCTCAAGCGGCTAAGGCACCAGCCATATACACCTGAGCTGGTGGATTCCAATCCAGCCTGGTTCTGCCAAACAACAATGATGGCTGCAACCAAAAAATAGCCAGACATTGTGGCAGGTGCCTGTAGTCCCAGTTAATTGGGAGGCAGAGGCAGGAGAATCGCTTGAGCCCAAGAATTGGAGGTTGCTGTGAGCTGTGATGTCACAGCACCCTACCCGGGGGATAGCTTGAGACAGAGCCGCAAGCTATCCCCCTGGGTAGAGTGCCATGGGGGATATGTGGCTGGTGCCTTAGCCACGTAAGTCACAGGCGCCGAGCCTAGCTGCCATCTTAAGAATTAGAATTGCCGTACTTATTTATTCATTTCTTTTTGCAATTTTTGGCCGGGGCCAGGTTGGAACCCACTACCTCTGTTATATGGGGCCAGTGCCCTACTCCTTTGAGCCGCAGGTGGCCGCCCATTTAATTTTTCTTTTTTTTTTGAGACAGAGTCTCACTATATTGCCTATTTGGTAGAGTGCTGTCACATCACATCTCACAGCAACCTCTTAACTCAGCAGTTCCCAACCTGTGTACCCACAGGAACTGTATTAAAGGCTCACAACATTAGGAAGGTTGAGAACCACTGCTCTAACTCTTTGGCTTAAGTAATTCTCTTGCCTCAGCCTCCTAAGTAGCTGGGACTATAGGTGTCTGCCACAATGCCTGGCTATTTGTTTGTTTGTTTGTTTTTGTAGTTGTCATTGTTTAGTAGGCCCAGGCCAGTTTCAAACCCACTAAGCCTGGTGTATGTGGCTGGTGCCCTAACCACTAAGATATGGGGTGTCCAGTCAGGAATTGCCATATTTTAATCAAAAAATTAAACATGTAGGCAGGGCACAGTGACTCATGCCTATAATCCCAGCATTTGGGAGGCGGAGGTAGGTGGAATACCTGAGCTTGCAGGTTTAAGACCAGCCTGAGCTAGGCATTGTGGCAGGTGCCTATAGTCCCAGCTACTTGGGAGGCTCAGGCAAGAGAACTGCATGAGCCCAAGAGTTTGAGGTTGCTGTGAGCTACGATGCCATAGCACTCTACTGAGGGCAACAAAGCAAGACTCTCTCTCTGAAAAAAAAAGAAAAGAAAATGAAGCACGCAATCCTTTAAAAATGTTAGCTGCAATAAAACTACACTAAAGATTTTGCTGGGCGAGTTGGCTCATGCTTGTAATCCTAGCACTCTGGGAGGCGAAGGCTGGTGGATTGCTTGAGCTCAGGAGTTCAAGACCAGCCTGAACAACAGCAAGACCCCATCTCTATTAAAATAGAAAAATTAGCTGAGTATTGTCGTGGGCACACCTGTAGTCCTAACTACTTAGGAGGCTGAGGCAAAAGGATCACTTGAGCCCAGGAGTTTGAGATTACTGTGACCTATGACACCATGCCACTCTAGGGCAACAGAGTGAGAGGTTGTCTAAAAAAAAAAACTACACTAAAGATGTCAAAGGTTGGCTTGGCACCTGTGGCTCAAGTGGCTAAGGTGCCAGCCACATACACATAAGGTGGCGGGTTAGAATCCAGCCTGGGCCCGCCAAACAACGATGGCTGTGGCTGACTTGAGCCACAGGTGCCGAGCCTAGATGTGAATTAATGTCAAGATCCTTGTTTTTGTGTTTACAGGTATTTACTCACAAAAACTAAACACATAGATAAAAGAAAGCATGGCTCGGTGCCCATAGGACAGTGGTCACAGCGCCAACCACATACACCAAGGCTAGTGGGTTCAAACCTGGCCCAGGTCAGCTAAACAATGACAACTGCAACAAAAAATAGCCAGATGTTGAGTGGTGCCGGTGGCTTGATAGGTAGGGCACCAGCCCCATATACTAAGGGTGGTGGGTTTGAACCCGGCCCTGGCCAAACTACAACAACAACAAAAAAGAGCCGGGTACTGTGGTGGGCGTGTGTAGTCCCAGCTACTTGGGAGGCTGAGGCAAGGGAATCGCTGAAGCCCAAGAGTTAGAGGTTGCTGTGAGCTGTGTGATGCCATGGCACTCTACCTAGGACGATAAAGTGAGACACTGTCTCTACTAAAAAAAAAAAAAAATAGCCAGATGTTGTGGTGGGCACTGTAGTCTCAGCTACTTGGGAGGCTGAGGCAAGAGAATTGCTTAAGCCCAAGAGTTGGAGGCTGCTGTGAGCTGTGATGCCATAGTACTTTACAGAGGGTGGCATAGTGAGACACTCTCAAAAAAAGAAAAAGAATTCTAATTTCATTTCTTTCTAGTTTAGATCAGAAGAAATTAAAAAAAAAACAATGCTGAAAATGTGTGTAAAATTTTGAATGAAAAATAAAATCACTTTTTTTTTTTGAGACACTCTGTTGCCCTGGGTAGAATGCCATGGCATTATAGCTCACAGCAACGCCAAACTCTTGGACTTGAGCAAGCCACGTGCCTCAGCCACCTGAGTAGCTAGGACTATAGGTGCCTGCCACATGCCCAGCTAATTTTTCCATTTTTAGTAGAGACAAGGTCTCACTTTTTCTCAGACTGGTCCTCAACTCCTGAGCTCAAGTAGTCCACCTACCTCGGCCTCCCAGAGTGCAAGGATTACAGGTTTGAGCCACTATGCCTGGCCAAAATTACTTTTATATTTAACAGAATGGCTTAAGAATTGAAAGTATAAAGGAGCTGGAAGAATTACTGTTTTTTTTTGTTTGTTTGTTTTTGTTTTGTAGTTTTTGGCCAGGGCCGGGTTTGAACCCACCACCTCTGGTATATGGGGCCAGCACCCTACTCCTTTGGGCCACAGGCACCATCCAGAATTACTCTGTTTTTTTAACTCTATCATCAATGTTGTGCAACAACATTAACTATATCTATGGTGGGTTTTTCAGAACTTAGTTCTTTGGTTTGATGAAAGAATAGACTTAACTTGAGTTGAAGATGACTGAGTGCTGAGCTCTCATTAGACAAATCACTAGACAAAAAATAGGAACTAAAACAGAGTTGTAGTAAACTGAAAATTCCCCTGCAAAGCTTCAGAAAACGTACTGGTATGATTCTTTTTTTCACAAAATACTGGAGCTGCAAGAGAGCTTAGAGCAATGGTTCTCAACCTTCCTAATGCCACGACCCTTTAATACGGTTCCTGTGGGTTGCGATCCACAGGTTGAGAACCGCTGGCTTAGAGGTTATCTAGTTCAGGGTCCTCATTTATAGATGTGGTTAGTGTGCCTAGGATCTTGCCTAAAGATCATGCTGTTAGTGGTCACTAACAGTTTATAATTGTATAAATTTATGGGGTACAAAGTGATGCTATGATTCATGAAAACAAGGTAGAATAATTAAACTAAACCACTTAACATCAACTCTAATACTTAACATTTTTGTAGAGACATTGTTTGGAATTTATGCTGTTACCATTTTAAAATGTATAAAACTCTAATATTAACTATATTTACCATACTGTGCAATAGAATTAAAAGAAAAACATATTACTTCTGGCTCAGATTTTATACACTTTTACCTTCATGCACCATTCTCCTCATCTCTCGACCTCTTTAAGCACTGTTCTATTCTCTGCTTCTGTTGATTTGACTGTTTTGAAATCCACATGTATGTGAGAAATGCAGTATTTGTTGTTCTATGCCTAGCTTATTTCACTTAGCATAATGTTCTACTCAATTCATGTTGTCACAAATGACCACATTTCCTGCTTTTTAAAGGATCAATGGTATTCTTCTGTGTATCTATACATTTCTTTTTTCACGTAAACTGGTCATTTATTAGCATTGGTAGTTGAACATACAGGTTTCTAGTAAATATGCCCAGTTACACAGAGGTGACAGAGCAAGAAGAGGTCCAACTGCGTAGACCACAGGTCTTACTTCTTCTGCTCATTCTTGTAAGTCTCACTTGCCAGCGAAGCCCAGAATGGGGCTGATAGTCATGTCGA
This sequence comes from Galagoides demidoff, assembly GCA_963574575.1. Lineage (NCBI taxonomy): Eukaryota > Metazoa > Chordata > Mammalia > Primates > Galagidae > Galagoides > Galagoides demidoff. The sequence continues at coordinate 6,625 of CAUYQV010138557.1, forward strand.
GCATCCTCCTGGTCCACGTGGCCACCCTGTCTTCCTCAAAGGTGTCACATTTTCTTCATCAATTCATCTTTTGATGGAAAGTTAGGTTGCGCTCATAACTTCTCTATGGTAAACAGTGTTGTAATGAATACAGGAGTGCAGACATATCTTTGCCAAAGTGGTATCAAATCGTTTGGGTAAATATCCAGAAGTAGGAAGGCTGGGCCATACAGTAATTCTATCTTCAGTTATTTGAACAACCTTCATATAGTTTTCCATAATGACTGCACTAATTTACATTTCCATCAACAGCGTACAAGAATTCCCTTTTCTCCATATCCTTGTCAATGCTTATCTTTCATCTTTTTGCTAACAGCCATCCTCACAGGTGTGAGATGGTATCTTACTGTTTTTGTTTTGTGAGACAAGATCTTACTATTACCCAGGCTGGAATGCACACAGCATATTGCAACTCCTGGGCTCAAGTGATCCTTCCACCTCAGTCTCTTGAGTATCTAATACTTTTGATGCATGCTATCATACCTGGGTAATATTTTTTAATTTTTTTAGAAATGAGGTCTCCCTATGTTGCTCAAGCTAGTCATTGTGGTTTTAATTTACATTTCTTTAATGATGAATGATGTTGAACATCTTTTCATGTACCTGTTGTAGAGTTGTGGTCTTCTTTTGAGAAATATCTATTCAGATCTATTGCCCATTTTTTACTTCGGCGTACTGTTTTCTTGCTATTGTGTTATTTGAGATCCTTATATATTGTTAATATTAACCCTGTGTTGGATATATGGTAGAGTGACAAAGTAAGACTCTGTCTCAAAAAAAAAAAAAAAGGAACATCTGTAATGGTTTTCTCTGCATAATTTGTTGATTTTTGGACTACATCTACATTCTATCTTGTGATTTACAAATATATCAGAAAAACAAAAGGTCATTTGTGTAGTTTATCTTTCTTAGCTTAAACTTTACAGCTAGGAAACTAATGTTCTGACTTGCTTTTCTCTTTCTGGTTCATATTATATTTAATAATTCTCCAGTGTTCAGCAATGCCTAAAGGAAGAGGCCTTGTTTTTTTTTCAGTAATTGCTTATTGTTTATTCTTGTTTTGTCGTTTTTAATAGTTCATCTTTGATAGCAATTTAGTTACTTCATTAAAACTCAAGCCTGGGAATTCAAACTAAAGGTTATAGTTGATTCTATATTCAAAAAGTTCTCAAAAGAACAGAGCAATAAGAGCCATCCAAGGAAACTCTAGGGCCAAAAATAGGACAGTTTCCTGTAAAGAAGGCAGTGGCAGTACTCAATTTTCATATTGCACAATATCAAAAGAGCTATGGCTTAGAGACTTTCACTGCATGGTATTTGAAAGAGATCTTTATCTTTCAAAGTAAAACACACACTTGTCTTTCATATCTAGGCTTTTTATATATATAAATAAGCATGGGTCTCAAATTTCTGGACACAGTATCTCGAAAATTAATCTTTAATCAAATAATATAGTATTATTTGTAAATTTTAGACACAGTGAGTATCTAAATAAAAATTACTTAAAATTTATAATTTCATAAATGAAATGCCAAAGATTTGCTAGCTTATCTCAAGTTACCATAGGACTTAATTGAGTAATTTCAGTATTTTTGGTAGGCCAAAATCCAAATTGGCCTCTGTACCCAAAAGGTCTGATTAGGAATTATATTACTGAAGAAAAAAAAAAACCTGGAAAAAATTTAATTAAGTAGTTCAACAACATAAAACAATATGTTTTGATCTTATATAGTGTGAAGAGTAAGATAATGAGTCCCAGGATAAAAAATATTTATTGGCAGTACTCTGATCACATTCTCCTCTTTGTAGCCCTTGGTAGAGTGCCATGGCATCATAGCTCACAGCAACCTCAAACTCTTGGGCTCAAGTGATCCTCTTGCTTTAGCTTCCTGAGTGGCTGGGATTACAGGCTACAACACCCAGCTATTGGTTTCTTTTATTTGTTTAGCAGGCCCAGCCAGGTTTAAACCAGCTAGCCCTGGTGCACAGTGCCGGTGCATAGGCACTCTGCCAGCCCAGCTACTTTTTTTTTCTCTATTTTTTAGAGACAGAGTATCACTTTTTTTTTTTTTTAGAGACAGTCTCACTTTATCACCCTTGGTAGTGTTGTGGCGTTACAGCTCACAGCAACCTCCCAACTCCTGGGCCCAGGCGATTCTCTTGCCTCAGCCTCCTGAGTAGCTGGGACCACAGGTGTCCACTACAACGCCTGGCTATTTTTTTGTTGCAGCTTGGCCGGGGCCAAGTTCAAACCCGCAACCTTTGGTGTATGGGGCCAGCACCCTACCTACTGAGCCACAGGAGCCGTCCCAGAGTCTTTTATTGCCCTCAGTAGAGTGTGGTGGCATCACAGCTCACAGCAACCTCCAACTCCTGGGCTTAGGTGATTCTCTTGCCTCCCACGTAGCTGGGACTACAAGCGCCCACCACAATGTCCGGCTATTTTTTTGTTGCAGTTTGGCTGGGGCTGGGTTTGAACCTGCCACCCTTGGTATCCCTACCCACTGAGCCACTGGCGCCGCCCTTTTTTGTTTGTTTGTTTTTGAGACAGTCTCATTATGTCACCCTCGGTAGAGTGTCCTGGCATCACAGCTCATAGCAACCTTAAACTCTTGGGCTTAAACAATTCTCTTGCCTCAGCCTCCCAGTAGCTGGCTATAGGCACCTGCTACAATGCCCGGCTATTTTTTGTTGTTGTTGCAGTTGTCATTGTTGTTTAGCAGGCCAGGGCTGGGTTCAAACCCACCACCCTTGGTGCATGTGGCTGGTGCCATAACCACAGTGCTACAGGTGCCAAGCCAGCAGCCCAGCTATTTTTAGAGGCAGGGTCTCCCTCTGGCTCAGACTGGTCTTGAATCTGTGAACTCAGGCAATCCACCTTGGCCTCCCAGAGTGCCCCCTGCCTTTTCTTTATATCCTTAAATAATACAGGCTTAATTTTGTTTTTAAAATTTATGTAAATGTTATCAGACTCTTCTTCTGCAAGTTGCTTTTTTAACTCCATCCTGTTTGTGAGATTCACCCATTTGAATATATTTAGGTTTTATTTATTTATTCTATAAATATATACATATTTTGTGTGTGGATTATTCTCCCCCTTTTTTTAAATTTCAGATTGATATAAGAGTACAAACAATTAGGTTATATTGTTTGTATTTGTTAGGTAGAGTCCAAGTTGTAGTCGAGCCCTTTACCAGGAGGTGTGCCATATACGTATACATTGTGCCTGTTAGGTGACAGCACACCAAACCCTCTCCTCCTCCCCTCTCTTGCTCTTATTCCCAACCCTCCCCTCCCCAATTTGGATGTAGTCATGTTTTTCTCTCATGTAGGAATGTAGCTATTCATCTACTGGTTTCAATTAATGTCGAGTACATTGGATACTTGCTTTTCTACTACTGTGATACTCTAGTTAGGAGGACGTTCTCCATCTATAAATACCTTTAGTTACCTATTGTCCTAGTGATGGCCATTGGGCTATTTTCAGGTTTTTCCCTATTACAAATTATGATGAGCCCTTCACCAGAAGGTGTGCCATATATTCCTGGGCACTATACCTCCTGGTACACACCAAGCTTCTGTAGGGCACACAACTATGAGTGGAATTAATGCTAAATTGTCTAACATATTTGTACCAACTTAGACTCCAGTGCATTAAAGGTTCCATTACTTCATATCCTTGCCAACATTCAGAACAGTAAGACTTTGTAACTTTTGTCATCTAGTGGGTACACAATGATACCTCTAATTGTTTTAAGCTGCTTTTTGCTGATTACTTAGGAGATGCAGCATCTTTTTACTGTGACTTCATGAAATATATGTGTGTGTATATATCCTCTAATTTAAATATTCTTTTTTTTTTTTTTTGAGACAGAGCCTCAAGCTTTCCCCCTGGGTAGGGTGCTGTGGCATCACAGCTCACAGCAACCTCCAACTCCTGGGCTCAAGTGAGTCTCCTGCCTCAGCCTCTCAAGTAGCTGGGACCACAGGCACCCGCCACAACGCCCGGCTATTTTTTTTTTTGGTTGCAGCTGTCATTGTTGGTTGGCGGGCCTGGGCTGGATTTGAACCCGCCACCTTAGGTGTATGTGGCTGGCACCTTAGCCGCTTGAGCCACAGGTGCCGAGCCAAATTTAAATATTCAAAAAGTAAATTACTGTAAGAAAAATTAGAAATAAACCTTTCAGTTAAAGTGAACAGTTATTAAAAGATAATTACCAATAGAAACCAAAGAAGAATGTTCTTAATTCTTTCTTGTCTCAGATTCTACATGTATTGTCTAGATTTTGTACATTTTTGCTCAAACCAAGAGTAAGAAGTTTAAAATTTTGGATTAAGGATAATTTCAGAGCCAAGAGAGAACCCAATTTTCAAAGCTCTAACCATGAGCAATGTTAGTAAAGCTTAAAGTTCTATATACTACTTAGTCTGAATATGAATTTTACAGATAGTAATTACAAGCTAAAAGTATTCACATGAACAGCCAATAGTTATTTGTTATCTACATGACCAACTAATAGTATACCATTCATGGCGGAGTCAAAGAAATTAAAATGTTATTAAACACCATACATCAGTGAAGTAAGACTTACATGAGCTCCAAAAGATTGAATTGTCACGTACCCAGGTAATGCTCATGTACTCTAACAACTTCACAAAGTCCAGAGTCTTCAGAGTCTAATGGCAAAATTCCTAAAAATTAAAAAGAGAAATATAAGGGAAAATGATGCCAAAATAAATTCATTCCTAGTAAGAAGCCAGTAAGTATTACTATAAATTTTGTTCAGTGGAATTTTGAGGAAGGCTCCAGTAACTATTAGCATGGAGTTGGGATGGACTTAAGAAGCAGGAAGGAAAGGGACCATTCATTTTCTGCAATGAGCACCTGTGAAATCTTTCTTTCTTTCTTTTTTTTTTTTTTTGCAGTTTTTGGCTGGGGCTGGCTTGAAACCACCATCGCCGGCATATGGGGCCAGTGCTCTACTCCTTTGAGCCACAGGCACCGCCCTGAAATATCTTTCTTTTTCTATCTCTTTTTTCAACTCTGAGTGATAGTAAAGATGATGACCAATGTTATAGAACCAAGTCAGAGTCTTGGGGAACCTAGACTCTTTGATAAGGCCAGGCATGGAGGCTCACACCTGTAAGCTAACACACTGGGAGGCTGAGGCAGGTAGATTGCTTGAGCTCAGGAGTTCGAGATCAGCCTGAGCAAGAGTAAGAACCCATCTCTAAAAACAGCCAGCATTGTGGTGGGCCTGGGTAGTCCCAGCTACTTGGGAGGCTGAGGCAAGAGGACTACTTGAGCCTAAGAGTTGGAGATTGCTGTGAGCTGTGATGCCATGGTACTCTACCAAGGGCTACAAAGTGAGACTCTGACTCAAAAAAAAAAAAAAACAAGAACAAAAAAACTGTCCATGATGCATAACTAACTTGCCATAGTTTAATTCCATAACATACCTCAGTATGCTTCCAAATAAAACAAAATCCCATTTTTCTCTTATGTTAGTCTGATATTATTTTTGTTCTCTTGAGTAATAAAACACAGTGTCACAGACTTCTCAAACAGAAAAAAAACGATAAAAAACACATCATCAGTTCTCCAGGAAAATAACTCAATCAGAGGCAATACTATAAGAAGCTGTTGAAAATTTTCTCACAAACCTGTTCTTCCACAGCTTCAAGGGTAAACAATTCTAAGTTTATATACATATTTTCTAAGCTTATATCTTCTACATTGGAATGAAAATATCAAAGACTATTACAAAAGTCATACGCTATTCATGTCTGACTATCCAGCATACAAGTATAAATATATGTAATTGCAAAAATAATTATTATGAGCATTTTTAAAAAACAGATTAAATGTTTCAAGGAAAGTTTAGTTTTATAGGAGTAGCAAGAAAAAAGATCTGTGTGATCTAAGAAGGAATGAGAACAAACCTGTTATATCGTTCTGTCAGCTGTGACTTTTTCTTTTCTCTTTTTTTTTTTATGAGACAGAGTCTTATTTTTCACCCTCAGTAGAGTGCCATGGCATCTTAGCTCACAGCAACCTCAAATTCCTGGCTTTAAGAGATACTCTTGCCTCAGCCTCCCAAGTAGCTGGGATTACAGGCACCCACCACAATGCCTGTCTATTTTTTTTTTTTTTTTTGAGACAGAGCCTCAAGCTGTCCCCCTGGGTATAGTGCCATGGCATCACAGCTCACAGCAACTTCCAACTCCTGGGCTCAAGCAAGTCTCCTGCCTCCGCCTCCCAAGTAGCTGGGACTACAGGTGCCCGCCACAACACCGGGCTATTTTTTGGTTGCAGCCGTCATTGTTGTTTGGCGGGCCTGGCCTGGATTTGAACCCGCCACCTTAGGTGTATGTGGCTGGCGCCTTAGCCACTTGAGCCACAGGCGCCGAGCCTGCTTGTCAATTTTTTAGACACGGGGTCTCGCTCTTGCTCAGACGGGTCTTGAACTCGTGAGCTCAGGCAATTCACCCACCTAGGCCTCCCAGGTGGTAGGATTACAGGTGTCAGCCACTGCTCCCAGCCAACATGACTTTCTTTTTCTATAAATTTTAGTCTGGCCACAGATTAGGGACCTGTCAGGAAAGGGTTGCAACAAGCATAGTAATAACTATGGTTATCTTTTTATCTATAAAATTGTTCTACAACTCAATACTGAAAAGTTTTAATGTTCTTCTATTAGGATCAAATTCTCAATTTTCATCATTGATGTATATTTGAGAAAATTCCAAAAAAAAGTACTTCTATTTTTGAGACAGGGTCTTACTCTGTCAACTGATCTAAAGTGCAATAGTGTCATCATAGCTTACTGTAACCTTAAACTCCTAGGCTCAAGTAATCCTCCTGCCTCAGTCTCCTAAAGTGCTAGGTTTATAGGTGTGAGCCACTGTGCTCAGCCAAGGAAGTATTTCTGTATTATGCGGGTCACAAGAAACTTTTCTAGTTGTAGAGAAAAAAAGGAGATGACGATGAAATCTATGACATAAAATAGGACCATGAACTATAACTTACCGACTACTTCATCATCTGGTTGAAAGAATGATACCTTGCTTCCAACTAGAGAGTGAAGAAAATTAATAGTTAATATTACAAGATTTTTAAATATAATCCTTAACTATTAAAATAAAATTTAAAAATCCACGGGCTTATAAAGTATCACTAACACAGAGAAAAGGCCAAGAACTTCTAGGGCATTTTGATGGTTTATAAGGATAGTAGGATAGACCACCTCAAATATGAATTCTCTAGAAAATTTAGGCCATCACTATTGACACAGTGGACAGCATGTGTCTCAATATTTAGAGGAGAATTTTCTTGACAAAATGTTCTGCTCCTGCGAAGTAGCTTGCCTCTGACTCCAGCCCAGAAATTTATTTCACTCTAGCAACACCAACTCTTTGTAATTCTTATGTACGTCCCATTTGTACTTGCTTCTTTGTTTTGTCTCATGATATCCTCTCTGCTGAGTATGACTCTCCACCTGCTTGCTGTGTACCATCTGGACTACTTATTCCAAGAAGCCTTTCCTGTTCCTTCTGGCTGGGTTCAGCACTTCACCTCAGAGTTTTCATAATAATCTGCTCATAAGTATTTATCTGCCTCTCCTCTAGCTAGTGAACTCTTTAATGGCAGGGACTGTCATATTCATATCCTAAACACTTAGCAAATGCTCAAGTGAGAAACAGATGATCATCTGGCTGTTATTTTTACTTTTCTACAGTCTGAGTAGGAAAAAAGAGAGTAAATGAAATTATCATTTAGCTACTGCCTTGAGAAGTACATCAAATATACTGTAAATTAAAATCACAGGTGAAACTCAAATATAGTCTAACCCATGTTAACATATTCATGTATGCAGCAAGAGCAAAGATACATTAGTTAATCATGGACTCTTATAAGTCAATATTAAGCATAGGTCTACTTAGAAACAAATTATATAAAATACTTAGGTTTATTGTTCTATATGTTAAGATCATTATTTACTAAATAAAACTTGAAAATATATTTTAAGGCAACTGTAAAATTTCACGGGTTATTTTTCCCCAGAAATCATAATCGCCAGTTTTTGAGAACATATTGCTAGGCAAAGTTTAAAAAATTCAGCTTAACATACTTCCTATTAAATAAATTCTGGTCCAAAGCTAACTTACCCAAGTAATTTATGCTGGTTTGTAAACATCATAAAAAGGATGGTATCTGTTACTCTATTCAATTTGTGATTATTTGTGGATTTAAATACATAATTCCTAAACATGTACTAAAAGGTAATAAGTCCTTCATTTATAAAATACCAATTTGGTCCTATTTTTCTTTGTAATTAAGAAAAAAACAAAAAAGGCCAGGCATGGTAGTGTGTACCTGTAACCCCAGCTAGCTGGTAAAACTGAGGCAAGAGGCTTTCCTGAGCCCAGGATTTTGAGGCTGCAATGAGTTACGATTGCCCTGTGAACAAGTAGTGTACTCCAGCTTGGGCAACACAGCAAGACCTCATCTGTTTAAAACAAAACAAGACAACATTTTGCATAATTAAATTTTATATTTGAAGGGATAAATATGATTTTGTGTACTGGTAAATGAATCAGCTATCATTTTAGGAGACAGGGTCTCATTTTGTCACCCTTGACAGAGTACCGTGGAATCATAGCTCACAGCAACCTCAAACTCTTGGGCTCAAGCAATTCTCTGGCCTCAGTCTCCCAAGTAGCTGGGATTACAGCCCCCTGCGACAATGCCAGGCTTTTTTAGAGATAGGGTCTTGCTCTGGCTCAGGCTGGTCTTGAACCTGTGAGTTCAGGCAATCCACCTGCCTCGGTCTCCCAGAGTGCTAGGATTACAGGTGTGAGCCACTGCACCAGGCCTTAAATTTCTTTTAGAAAATAAATACAGATATTTATATATGTCAACTTACCTTCTAACACGATTCCAGCAATTTCTCTCCCAACAGGAAAAAATTCCTTCTTCATCTTCATTTCTGCCAGAAGCTAAGTCATGACAAAGGCTATTAACACGGTATTATGAAGAATAAATCCTAGGCTCACTCATACATGAGGAAATCAAGAGCAAAAATCAAACCACAAAAAGAGTAAATATGATTTAATTTTTGGAATTAAGATAAAGGAAATAACTTCACAAACTAGAATAGAAAACCTAGAGTTTGCTGAAGAATTAGTTGATATATAGGACTTAGTAATGAGTATTATTATTCAAATTACCATTAACATTCTTTGTTTAATTTCTTTACTTTGCCAAGTATGAAGAGAAATTATGGCCAAACATTTCTTGGTTAGCTAAACACTGTTATCAGTCACCTTATTCAAGTGTGGTAAAGTGAAGGAGAGGACACTGTTGAATAAAGAGGATGTGGGCAGTGAGAAAAGAACGTTCTCTGTTCCTACATCCTGTAAAATTACCAGAGTTTGGGTCATGCCTATGGCTCAGTAGGTAGGGCAACGGCCCCATATACCGAGGGTGGCAGGTTCAAACTCGGCCCTGGCCAAACTGCAACAAAAAAATAGTTGGGCTTTGTGGTGGGCGCCTGTAGTCCCAGCTACTCAGGAGGCTGAGGCAAGAGAATCACCTAAGCCCAGGAGTTGGAGGTTGCTGTGAGCTGTGTGACGTCACGGCACTCTACCAAAGGCGACAAAGTGAGACTCTGTCTCTACAAAAAAAAAATCCCAGAGTTTTTCTCACAAATTTTGGGTTAGGGAGGAGGTGAGAAGAAATCATGCATATTCACAGAGAAACTGCCATAGGATTTTGGATTCATGGTGATTAGAATTTCTTTAAGGCTAAAATTTTATTTTTAGGAGATTAGTATTTTGTTAAATTCTGACCAAATTAATTGTAAGTACTTGCCTTTGTTTTGTTTTGTTTTGTTTTTGAGACAGAGCCTCAAGCTATCCCCCTGGGTAGAGTGCTGTGACATCACAGCTCACAGCAACCTCCAAGTCCTGGGCTCAAGCAAGTCTCCTGCTTCAGTCTCCCAGAGCTGGGACCACAGGCATCCGCCACAATGCCTGGCTATTTTTTTGGTTGCAGCTGTCGTCTGGCAGGCCCAGGCTGGATTCGAACCCACCACCTTAGGTGTATGTGGCTGGCGCCTTAGCCACTTGAGCCACAGGTGCTGAGCCGGGTACTTGTGTTTTGAAGTAACAGAGTATACTCAGATAAGCCTACTATTTAAGTTCCTGTCATTTATAATAATAGTAGAGGTTCTAAACATGTGTATAGAAATTACAGTATTTATTTAGGGAATAATAAATAAAATGAAATTGAAATACTTATTTTCTCTGTTTTCCTTTTATTTCACAATATTTTGATTTCTTGTATGTATACTGATTGTCAAAAGTCTCTTAAAATACAGAATTTTATACTTTACTTACGTTCATATGATATTCTTATAAAAATACTGAATGTTTTACAGTATTTCTTTCTTTTTTTTTTTTTTAGAGACAGAGTCTCACTTTATCGCCCTCGGTAGAGCACTGTGGTGTCACAGCTCACAGCAATTCTCTTGCCTCAGCCTCTTGAGTAGCTGGGACTACAGGCACCTGCCACAATGCTCAGCTATTTTTTGTTGCAGTTTGCCCTGGGCCAGGTTCGAACCTGCTCCGCTTGGTATATGGGACTGGCACCCTACTGCTGAGCTACAGGCACGGCCCAGTTTTATAGTATTTCTTTTATGAATATTTTTACCAAATTATAATCATGGTTTTAGTAATTACAGGCTACCTCCTTCACTTACTATATCATACGCATTTTCTTTTCTTTTTTGACCAGTATACTAATGAAACCATCTTTTCAGGAAATGTTTAATAAGCATATTTTATTTAAATAAACTCTCCAGTAGGAAATGGAGAATTCAATGCTTTTACTTAGAAGGAGGTTATGTAAATAGTTATCTGTCAAATTCATATATGCACCTCACCAACATTCCCTTATTAGAAACATCAACATAGCCACATCACAGTTCCCAATAAGACTTTAAAATCTCAAAGTTCTCTGTCTCCTTTGGCTTGCTTCTCTCTTGATTCCATCCAAGCTTTACTAATGGTTTGCTCCATATAATCAGCTCCATTTTCATAAATTTTCTTTGGAACATTCATCAGTCTCTCACTAGGATCTGTTTCAGTGTCATAGGAGGGCTTTTCTTTTTCTTTGCATTCTTTTTCAACCTGAGTTAAGTAGTCCCATCGTGTATTTTGTTTTCTTTCTATATAAGATAAGAACTGTATCAGTCTTAACTTTTTTGAACTGCCTTCCACAGAGATTGGTTTCAAGAGATTGTTCACAATCATAGAGTAACTCTTCCCATTTAGATTCTTAACCAAATGACCTCTCTGGGAAATGCACCTGCACATTTTCAGTGGCAACTTGATGAACACCGGCTAAGGTAACATAGATTTTCACAAAGTTATCTGACTGATCCCATCCATAATTACTGATTTTCACTGTATATCCCGTTGTAATGGGAGCAACCACAGCAGCTGGCTTTTCATTGTCAAGAGGTTCTGCTTTCCTCTGTGATTTCTGTTGCATCTTGTTCTTGATTTCTGTTTCGATCTTGGATTTTTCAGCTGTAAGGGCATCACGTACTCTTTTCCTAGTGGCTTTTTCCAGCAACACCTTTGCTTTTTCTAGATCTTTCTGTAGCTCTTCCAAAGCTGAAGCCATAGTGGGGCTGGGTCAGGCCGAAGGCCCAAGCTGCAGCCACACACAGGAGGAAATGCCGTGCCAAGCGCGCTCACCCTGAGGGCAGACCCCAGGGCACAAGTTGCAGTGCCGGCAGCCGGTGCGTACACCGACCCAACCTGCGTGCGATCACCGCCCACCCTCCGCAGCAGCTCTCATACGCACTTTCTTACATTATCATTACTATGACATTTTCATAACCACTATAATTATTTCTCACTATGTCCCCCTCGCCGGGACTACAGGAACCCGCCACAACACCCAGCTATTTTTTTTGTTTTTGTTGCAGTTGTCATTGTCGCTTAGCTGGTCAGGGCTGGTTTTGAACCCACCAACCTCAGTGTATGTGGCCACTATTTTTTTTTTTTTTTTAATGACAGAGTCTCACTATGTGCCCTCAGTCGAATGCCATAGCATCATAGCTCACAGCAACCTCAAACTCTTCGACTTAAGCAATTCTCTTGCCTCAGCCTCCCAAGTAGCTGGGACTACAGGTACCCGCCACAATGCCCATCTATTTTTTTTTTTGTGGCAGTTATCACTGTTGCTTAGCTGGCCCAGGCCGAGTTTAAACCCACCAGCCTCAGTGTATGTGGCTGGCACCCCACCTGCTGAGCTATGGGTGCTGAGACCTAACAATTATTTTTTACATATGTGCAATATTTCATTCAACAGATTTTACCATAACTTACCATTTCTTTCTGTTAGACAGGGAGATTATTTTCTAGACTTCAATTTCAATGGATTTTCCATAGTTTTATTAAGAACACCTTCTGTATACAGAAGACTCCAGATAAGGTCTATTACTAGTATTTTTGGTGAAAACACTTCAGGGATCTCATTCATTTCTGAAATCATGCTTGTGTTACAGAGTTGTCCAGTGGAAGCCTATACCTCATTCTGCAACTCTCTAACTGCGAGTTCCTCAAAGAAAATGTTTATATCTGTGAAAATTATGGTGACATCATAACCAAGTAAGTATAGCATTTATCTCTAAAAAACTAGTTAAGTAACTAGACTTGTTCCATTTATTGTGACACATTTAACTGTAGTTTATTTAGTATCTGAAAAACTTCAGGGCATAATTATAAGAGGGAATTTACCTAACAAATAAAATCAGTGTAACCAAATTCTTTGTACCCTCAATGAATCCCAAACAATTAAAAAAAAAAAATAGCTGGGCATTGTGGTGGGTGCCTGTAGTCCCAGGGAGGCTGGGGCAAGAGAATTTTTTTTATTCTGTTGAGACAGAGTCTCACTTTGTCCGCCTTGGTAGAATGCCATGGTGTCACAGCTCATAGTAATCTCAAACTCTTGGGTTTAAGTGATTCTCTTGCCTCAGCCTCCTGAGTAGCTGGGACTACAGGTGCCCACGGCAATACCTGGCTATTTTTAGAGATGAGGTCTTGCTCTGGCTCAGGCTGGTCTCAAACCTGTAAGTTCAGTCAATTCATCCACCTCAGTCTTCCAGAGTGCTAGGATTATAATGTGAGCCACTTACCTGGCCTTAAGTCCAAGAGTTTGAGGTTGGTGTGAGCTGTGATGCCATAGCACTCTACCGAGGGTGACAAAAAAGGAAAAAATTTTCCACATATTTCATAGGCAATGATGAAAGATCTGCAGGGTGGTGTGTGTTTATGAGAAAGAGAAATGACAATAACTAGAAATATCTATAGAATTGATATTAAATTATTAATAAATTGATTAGGTTTCTGTTTACTACATTTATAAAAGTAAATCCTTCCTTGATAATAGGCCTTACTGATTATAAATTCTCAGACCAGTCATGGTGGCTCAAGCCTATAATTCCAGAACTCTGGGAGGCTGAAGCAGGAAGACTGCTTGAGGCTAGGAGTTTAAGACAAGCCTGAGCAACATGGCAAGACCTGTCTCTACAAAAAATAAAAACATAAACCAGCCAGGTGTGGTGGTACATACCAGTAGTCCCAGATACTTGGGAGGCAGAGGTAGAAGGACTGCCTGAGCTCAGGAATTTGAAGCTGAGGTGAGCTATGACCCTGCCACTGCACTCTAGCCTGGGCAGCAGAGCAAGATTCTTTGTAGAAAACAAAAACAAAAAACAAACAAAAACATGAATTATAAACCCTCAGTATTTTACAAAGTAAAAGAGCTTATAAAATATTTTCATATAATGATATACATCACTTCAATATAAATAATTTCCCTTAATAAAGAAATATAAAAATGCATATTTTTTTCCCTAGCTGTACTGTTCTTCTAAGGATGATAGTTTTTATATTTTTTTTTTTTGAGAAAGATTAAAACTATGTTGACCAAAGTAGAATGCGTTTGTATCACAGCTCACAGCAACCTCAAACTCTTGGGCTTAAGTGATTCTCTTGCCTCAGCCTCCCAAGTAGCTGGAATTACAGGTGCCGGACTATTTTTTAAATTTTTTGTTGCAGTTGTTTAGCTGGTCCAGATCACGTTAGAACCTGCCACCTTCAGTGTATGTGGCTGGAGCTGTTAACCACTGTGCTATGGGTGCCAAGCCTAAAGATGATAGTTTTATGACACTCAGAAGTCAGTTATCATTATATTTGTACATTAAATATACTAAGAAGTTCTCACTTGACTTTTGGTCATAATAAACACATCAATACCTTCATATTTATCTGGCTCAGAGCACAAGCTTTAACTTGAAGTTTCACGAAATTATCTTCTATAACAGGAAGATTTTCCTAGAACCAAATAATAAAAACGTGTTATACATTTCCATGAGAACATGCTTTTACGCTCTAAACATTTTCATGTATAACAAAACCAAACCACCCCTCAATCTTATAGCTAACAACTAAAAAACCACAAGTAGGCTTGGAGCCTGTAGCTCAGCGGCTAGGGTGCCAGCCACACCAGAGCTGCTGGGTTCGAATTGAGCCTGGGCCTGCCATACAACGACAATTCCAACCAAAAAATAGCCAGGCGTTGTGGTGGGCAACTGTAGGTCCCAGCTATTTGGGAGGCTTAGGCAAGAGAATAACTTAGAGCTCAAGAGCTTGAGGTTGCTGTGAGCTGTGACGCCATGGCATTCTACTTGGGGTGACATAATCAGACTCTGTCTCAAAAAAAATAAAAAAAATAAAAAGCTACAAGTAATTATTCAACAATATATAATCAAAAAAGAACAAAGGGAATTTGGGGTACAATTTATAAAAAGCTTTAAAGTATGTATTTTGAAAGCACTTAGATACCAACATGGATATATGTTTAGACAATAAAATTAGGATAACAAAGTAGAACAATGAATATTATACTTTATTTCAACCTAATTAATCTCTAAACATCAGATCTTCCCACTTACACAGAGAAGTTTAAACACACACATACATACAAAATAGCCTTTACTAAGTTTAAGAATTTTCTTTCTGGTTTTTTTTTTTTTTTTTTTGAGACAGAGTCTTACTTTGTTTCCCTGGGTAGAGTGCCTTGGTATCATAGCTCATAGCTACCTCAAATTCCTAGGTTTGAGCCATCATCTTGCCTCACCCTTCCAGAGTAGCTGAGATTCCAGCTGCCCATCACAATGCCTGCCTAATTTTTCTATTTTTCGTAGAGACAGGGGTCTCCCTTTTGCTCAGGTGATCCACCTGCTTCAACCTCCCAGAGTGCTGGGATTATAGGTGTGAGCTACAGCACCTGGCCTGGGAATTTTCTCAAATGCTATAAATGAAATTCTTTCAGCACACCAATGGTACATTTTACAAGGGTACATGTTAAATTTACTAAGTGTAGAATATAAATATCTTAACACAATAATTAAGAAAATGCAGTGAGGCTATGTTGGCCAGTTTGATGTGAATATTTCAAATGGTATGTGAAACCAGCACAATGTACCCCATAATGGCATTAATGTACACAGCTATGATTTAATTAAAAAAAAAAAGACACTTTTCAAATTCTCCAAGAGGCATTTGTTCATCTCTTCTTTAACATTTGCTTGGACAACTTGTTTCAGATTCTCTAAGAGGCATTTGTTTATCTCTCTTTCTGTTTTTTTTGAGACAGAGCCTCAAGCTGTCACCCTGGGTAGAGTGCTGTGCATCACAGCTCATAGCAACCTCCAACTCCTGGGCTCAAGCGAGTCTCCTGCCTCTGCCTCCCAAGTAGCTGGGACTACAGGCACCCGCCACAATGCCCGGCCATCCATCAGTAAATTCTTAAATGCTGTTTTAACCATTT
>CAUYQV010138560.1:0-32337 GCA_963574575.1 Galagoides demidoff
TTGTGGTGGGCTCCTGTAGTCCCAGCTACTTGGGAGGCTGAGGCAGGAGACTCTCTTGAGCCCAGGAGTTGGAGGTTGCTGTTAGCTATGATGTCACAGCACTCTACCCAGGGGGACAGTTTGAGGCTCTGTCTCAAAAACAAACAAACAAACAAATACCACTGCTAATTTTGCTTCCCAGATGTGTTCTAAGAGTGTATACAGTTTATACTTAATATGTAACTCCAGACAAATATTGGTTGTCAAAAACTACATAAATTAATTTCTGGAGCAGGAAATGCTGAGGGCTGTATTTGACTTAAGGAGAACTACTGGATAGGCTTGGTGTTTCAAAGCATTTACCCACCTACTAGGGGTAGGTGAAACACCAAGCCTATCCAGTACATTCCAAATACATTCTACCAATGATAAGCTGTTAGCACTACATTCGAAACAAGATTCTAATTAGGAGATTGCATTATTCAAAATAAATGGCTCCAGACATATATGCACATATTTTAACTAAAATTTATGGGAAATGCTTTATTACAAATTTAAGGATACACTCAATAGGATGGCTTTTTAAAAAACAGGAAATAAGCTTTGTAAAGGACATGGAGAAATTGGAACCCTTATCTACTGTTTATGAGAATATAAAATGGTATATACCACTGTGGAAAAGTTTGGTGCTTCCTCTAAAAGTTAAACACAGAATTCCCATGATTCTGTGTGGCCCAGCAACCCACTTCTAGATACATTCCCAAAGAACTGAAAGCAGGGACTCAAATGGGCACTTGTTCATGAATGTTCACAGCAGCATTATTCACTAGAGCCCAAAGGCAGAAACAGCCCAAACGTCCCTCAGCAATTGAATGAATAAGCAAAACGTGGTATCTACATACAAGGGAATGTTATTCCGTGTGTCATGGGATTCTGACTGACACATGCTATAACCTGGGTGAACCCTGAAAACATCGTGCCAAGGGAAATAACCAGACACAAAAAGAAAAATATTGCATGATTCCACGCATATGATGTACCTAGAAGAGTCAAGTTCATGCAGATAAAAAGTAGAATAGAGGCTATCAGGTGTTGGGGTAAGTGGGCGCTATTGTTAGGCAGGCCCAGGCTGGATTCAAACCTACCAGCTCTGGTGTATGTGGCTGGCGCCTTAGCTGCTCGAGCTACAGGTGCTGAGGCCCCCCCCCCAAATTTTTTGATTGACTAAATATTTCACTTTCCAGACAATGGTTATCTGAAAGGTATAGCCTATGAATTGAGAAATTTATGCTCTTACTCTAAGCACCTACTCACTGGTTTTCCCACAATGATTCATTCAGTTGGTTAACACTATAATTGATTTATTAAATTATTTTATTTTAATCATGCATAGGTACAAATACAACTTCCTAAATCAATACACAAACAAATTTTGCAGGAAACGATCAGATGATAGAGCCATATCTAACTATATCTTGGATCAATGGACCTCTCTAGAGCCCCAGTTTCCTAATCCTTAAAGTGGGAATTAATATGCTGACATCATAGAACCTACCTAAAAATAATGTGAAAGTACGGCCTCTGGTGCAACTTAAGGATTCAAATATTTTTTGATTATTTGAATGAGTGAATATAAATGCAGTAATTGGGAGAAATTAGGGAAAGAAGAATTTCAGAGCTTTCTTCAGGCCACCATATTCAACAGGTCATCAGCACACGACTTCATCTGTGGAAACTTTTGTACAAAATGGGTGTGGATAGTTACAAGATCAGGCCCGAAATTAACTGATACACTCAGACATACTACACATTGTACTAATTCTATAATAATCAAGGCAAAAAATAAACAAAATGACACCCATAAAATACACAGACAAGATGATACAGGAAAAACCACACATAATTGGATAATAACCGCCATAACTGTGAACAGCATTCAATGGTGAATCACAAAACCTTTGTTTGCTACGGTTCTTTGTGTGTGTGTGTGTGTGTGTGTGTCCTTTTTATGGAAAAAAAGAAAGTTTATTTTTCTTCAAAATAAAAACACTGGGTTTGTGGTTTGAATGATTTTTTTTTCACTCTTTATAAAAAGGTCAGAGTGAGTATCAACCCAAGTATGAAACGATAATAGTTTCCGGCAAGGGAAATTTGATTGTTCAACAAAACAAAAAAGGAGACCACCTTGTATCACAGAAGACAAAACAAACAAAAAACTTGAATGTCATCAGGGATTTTGATCACTTCAGCAGTAGTATTGGAGAAAACAGTACTTGAATGTTTGTTTTCTTGACACTTTAAACATTGTTTCTTACATCCAAATAAGAAAGGAACATACCCACCCCTGACAAAAAGTTTTAAATAGAAAGGTAAACAACCTGTTGGATTGTTTTACAGTAACTTGACTAAATTCGGTTGGTTCTCTAATTCAAACACGAAAATTAAGGTTGCATAATGGTAAGGACAACAGAAGCTGTGCCAAGGGAACAATATTTTGTTCGGATCCATGGCAATGTCACAGTCGTCACACGTATGGAACAAGCTCCCAGAACATTAGGTCACATTTACCTCATCAGGTAAAATTCAGGAAGGATAACCGCAGATCATTACAGTCTAGAAGTTAATGAATTTATTGTAAACTCACTTCTCGCTCTTGTAAATAATACATTTAAGTCCTGACCTCCAAATCCCATTTTCTTAAGAATCTGTGTGTGGCTTTTTATTTTAATATAGTTGCAGTGATAGATCATGTCACTTGTTCTGAAGTGATGAACTAGCCTCATTCACTCTGTATACACGTCACCGACCCGAGATTAGACTCTGTGGAGGAACTCAGTGTTTCTTGTTTAATTTCTGCAAGACTTCTTCATAAAATCAATTCGCCCATGTCTGCTCAAGATAAATATTAAAAGATAATATCTACTTAGATCAGAAAGTGCGTGTACCATCAGGTTCGACGACGTCATTTAGATGGCTACAATTAATTCTGTTACCCTATCTAAAAATAAACTCAGATTTTTTATTTTTAGAGGTTAGCTTTTAGGAGAAAAATCATTTCCTTAAGGAAAATTAGTTTCTCTTTTAAGTCATTTCTTTGTTTTAAAAGAAAATGAAAGAGGCATTCAGGATTTCATCTATGTAAGGTATTGCCCTTAAGTACATGAAGATAAGGTGTGAAAAGAAAAGTATTTGCAACACAAATGTATTATTAAGGAAATACTTATCAGAGAAACAGATTACCAGATTCAACTGATTGTACAGTTTAGAAAAGGAAGCATTCACTTTCCCAGAGAACAATGCCAAGTCTTACCTGAAGTATCTAAGTAAGTTTATGCTATTAATCTTTTTCATTGGTAAGTTTCTTTTTCTTTTTTATTTTTTTGAGACAGAGTTTCACTATGTCGCCCTTGGTAGGGTGCCCTGACCTCACAGCTCATAGCAACCTCAAACTCTTAGGCTTAAGCCATTCTCCCACCTCAGCCTCCCAAGTAGCTGGGACTACAGGCACCCACCACAACGCCCAGCTATTTTTTTGTTGTTATTGTTGTTGCTGTTGTCATTGTTGCTTAGCTGGCCCGGGCTGGGTTCGAACCTACCAGCCCGGGTGTATGGGGCCGACGCCCTACCTACTGAGCTACTGGCACCTCCTTTTGGTGAGTTTCTTAATGAAGATAGTTCTACACACTGGCCTTACGTTAAGTCAGAGGAGGAACTATAATAGTGAGAATAGTTTTCACTTACACAACTGCTTTTTCTAGAGTAGAAAAATCAAAATTATTCCACTGATTTGGGCTTAAAGTGATGGTAGCACTTAATAATGAGGGGAAAGTGGGGGACATCTTAACAACCACAAAGTCTTTTTCTTTGGGGGGGGTTGGTTTGGTTTGGTTGTTTTAAGCATAAAGTTTTTGAAGCTATTTCTATTCGAGTAATGGAGATCAGTAATACTCTACCTCTTTCGAAAACTGAAAAAAGAGAAATGAGTCAATATAACAGCACAAGACACTTTATTTTTTGAAAGAAAGAATGGTCTAGTCATGGAAGGCTTTCTAATGACAGGCCCTGAGGCATGAAGTAGGGATGGACTCCTCGGTCCTCTAGCCAAGAAGATAGACTCTACCTGGTTAAGATAGTGGTTCTCCACCGGGACCCTGGGAATATCTGGAAGCCTTTTGACCATCACCCCTGTGAGGACGGGGGGTGTCTTCTGCTGTCTAACAGGTAGAGGATACCACAGATGCTGCTACTTACTGTCTTACACCACACAAGACACTCACCACTACCACCCAGAAAAATTATCTAGCCCAAAATTTCAACACTGCTGAGGTTGAGAACTGTTTTCTTTAGACACAAGTAGAAAGATTTATAGAAAGTAGAGTAACTCTTAAGAAAAGGCGAAGAGCAAAGTGACCCAAGGAAGAACTGTCAGGTTGAGAAACTTTCAATCAGAGTGATGGAGGGCAGGGAGAGGTAAACTTTTTCCATAAAGAGCCAGATAATAAATAGTTTAGGCTTTGCTGCCCACAGTCTCTGTCGCCAACTACTCAGCTCTGCCTTTGCAGCACAAAAGCAGCCGTACAGGCCTAACAGATGGGTGGGGCTCGTGTTCCAGCACAGTTTTATTTACAAAAGCAAGTGACGGGACCGTTTGCACCCACCTTCCTTCATTGCTCCCTGAGGGAGGTCGTTTCTGCCCTCCGAGGTTCCTCTGCTTCCTATTTCCGGAAGGGGAAAGAATTCCAGTTATCACAGGGACTCTTCCATAGAAGTCTAACTTCAGGAATCACACCCAAGATGAGACAAAATATGTTCAAGTAGGAAAATGGAATTATAGAATAACAGACAACATTTTTTAATGTACTCTCTACTCAGAAAGGAAATACTTCTTCTCACTACGATTTTGTAAAACAGATTTAAAGATTAGACAAGCTGATCCTTCCCTTTCTCCCCTGAAAAAGATAGAACAACAAACCAAAAGAGACATACCACTGGTTCTCTAAGCCAGAGATTCTTATTCTATAGGTCATGGTGCCAAGAAGCATTGACAAATAGATTCAGGGAGGTGATAATTTGCTGGAATTGTACATAAAATGTTGGGGGCGTATGTATATTTGTGGATTCTCATGATATTCTTAACCTCCTGAAAATGTACGCTTCACTGCTAAATCACACGAGGTAATTCAGAGTATGTTTCAAGAATAAACTATTTCTCAGAAGTTGTCAGCATAATTAAAAAGCACCGCACGATAGTAGATTTGGTCCTGTGTATTCAACAGATGAAGGAATTGTCTCAGGTGAATTACCACATCATCTCTGATGGGCGACGTGAAACCCCGCCTCCCTTCAGGTCACACTCCATTTGGTCACATGGCAAAGGCAGGTTTCTACATTTTAACTCTGGAACCTATTTAGTGTTTATTCTTTTTTGCTGCCTATTTCCAAAACCATCTAAGGGGCTTGCAAAGATAAGTACACAGAGTGACAGGATATACGTTTTTAAAAGCTATGGGAGAGGGAGGCCAAAAAAAAAAAAAATGCAGAGACATCCAATAGACCCATTAATAGAAATCTTTCTACTGTAAATTCCTTCACATACTATGTCCGAGATGTCATTTGATTTTTTGATGCTTCTATTTCCCAATCTTTAGAACTGAAATAGATGATTTCTACATGGCATGTTCTTTATACTCAGGATTTATCAGTGTATAGTAATCAGTCAACAAACATTTACTAAATCTCCATTGTGAACATAGCATTTTATTAGTGGTACAGTGAGTCAGAAGTAAGAGTTTCGCCTACTGAATCATTAACCTCATTTCCTGTATTAAGTGTGCCCTTTTGGGAGGTGCTCCTGTCATCTGGTCCCACAGTAACAGGAGTGTGAAATTAGACGTAAGTTATAGACTGCCTGAAAGTTCACATGAGGCCCCCCCAGAATGAGAAAGCAAAGAATGGGAGAAAGAAGGAGAGAAACAATGAGAAAAAAGAGAGAGAGAGAGTGACACACTTTCTTTTATACAAAACACTAGATTTGGAAAATATTAAGAGAAATAGATCTGAAGTAGGAGAGAAATTCTGCAAGTCTTCTACGCTGATCACTGGAGTTACCAACATGGGAAAAAATAAAAGATAACCTTTTCCTGGGGCAAAGAGATATATATGTGATAAGAGTGGAAAAAAATTCTCTTTTAAAATTTACTAGTGTTGAGACTAAACTACTGATCATGCCAAAACTCATTCTTCAAATATCGTGTAGTTTGGGGACTTCTTTTTCTTTGAGACAGAATCTCAATTCTGTCACCCCGGGTAGAATCCAGGCGTGTCATGATAGCTCACTGTAACCTCAAACTCCTGGGCTCAAGCCTCAGCCTTCCATGCATGCTGAGACTCTAGTCACCACCACACCCAACTAATTTTTTTTTTCCTAGAGATGGGATCTTACTCTCACTCATGCTCAGGCTGGTCTTGAACTCCCCAGCTCAAGTGATCCTCCCACCTCAGCCTCACAGAGCGCTAGGATTCTAGCCATGAGCCATCACACCCGGCCTTCTATTTTTCTTCTTTTTGCTTTTGCTGTGTGAGGTTAGATTGCTGAATCATCGTGATGCTCCTGGAGGACATAGACATTCTTTCAATGATGGAACATAGCTACGTCTTGCTGCTGTATAGCAGGAAAGCAGAACTGCTCCAAGCAACGAGCCCTTAGTCTCTATTTTTATGGTTGTTACCATGTAGTCACAAACAAAAATTGATGATGAAAGAATTAAGTTAATCTATCTCGTGCAATATCATTAGTCACTTCCTAGGTTCTGGAGCTCCCTTAAGAGAGAATAGAATTTCAAAATGTTACATTGCTAGTCAGTTTTATAGATATCAAGTTTGTACAGGCACATAAATCAGAATCTATTCAAAGTAAGGAGCAGATGTTTGAATAACTCCAACAAAGTAAAATCATCTTCTCCCTTACATGCTACAAATGCATGCCTTTTCATAAATATGAGAGCTGTAAAAAAAAAAAAAAAAGATTGGGATTCAACATCTAGATAAGTTATAGTCCCCGGGAATATAACTTTACACCAAGGTGGTGGGACCTGAGGACACCACGCTATCTCCACTGCCACGGCCATTTGTGGCAAGCAGTCCCTTCTGCATATGGAGGCAGAAATAGGCAAAAACCAATCCCACTGAAATTTTTAAATAATGAAGATAATCTTTCTTTCTCCTTGGCATTTTATTCCAAGTTATCCTTCCAACCAAAACTAAGATCATGGTGCAGAGAAAAAATTGAGGAAGTGGAAGGATCTGGAAGGAGGCCACAGAAGAAGTCCTCATTGGAGATTATTTTTCAATAGACCATATTCTTTTTCTCTTTATGCTCTGCCTCCTCACAAAAAGTGGCTTATAGACTCTCACATGGTTCAGTCACATTAAGGCACATGATTGTAAGATTACACTGAGTCCTTTTAAAAGATATAAAATGAATAAAACTGATGCTATTGCTAAAGAGTCGTTTCCTAATGCTTCTTCCAGCTTAAATGCTTATCTGTTCTGCCGCCGCCCTATAATAAGAGATCTCAGATAGCAGAGTTTGTGTTTATGTGGATAACAACTCCCAATATAGTTTGCATATAGCAGAGCTTTATTAATGAATAATAATGAACTTGGGCTTTCCTACCATGCTCTCTGCAAGTATGTGTTACCCAAGCAACACATCAGTGAGGCTCTCTTATTTTGAGTTAGTTTTGTACTTAAGGAAATTATCACCCTGGTATGGAATACAAGATGAAGCCTTCTTACACTGAATAACCATAAAAAGATCTTAATGAGAAATTTCCAGCATCACAGAACAGCAATAATGTAAAGTATCCTAACTGCTGTGCTCCTGTAAAATAGTAGAATTATGCTGTAGTTAAATCTCAAATGTAAAGTAATGTTTAATGTATAGAAATGCACAACTAAAAACTTTTTTTTTTTGAGACAGAGTCTCACTTTGACCCCTTTGGTAGAGTGCCATGGCATCACAGCTCACAGCAACCTCAAATTCTTGGGATAAAGTGATCCTCTTTCCTCAGCCTCCCAAGTAGCTGGGACTATAGATGCCCACCACAATGCCCAGCTATTTTTAGAGGCAGGATCTCACTCTGACCCAGGCTTGTCTTGAACCTCTGAACTCAGGCAACCCACCTGCCTTGGCCTCCTAGCATGCTAGGATTACAGTTGTGAGCCACCATGCCAGACCCAATTTTTTTATTTTTATTAGAGACAGTGTTTCACTCTTGCTCAGGCTCGTCTCCAATACCTTAGCTCAAAGGATCCTCCCACCTCAGCCTCCCAGAGTGCTAAGATTTATATAGGCATGCACCACTGTGCCTGGTCTAGAATTAAAAACTTAACAAAGTATTTTAGAAACTAACTTGAATAATTATCTCAGAATATTACCAAAATAATAATTAATAAATTTTGAGCAGAACAGAATTTCTGCTATTTCATAAATTATTGTCTCAGTGAAACTTACAACTGTGAAGGGAAAAAAATCACATTTGTCTATTTATAACAATAAGAAAAGAATAAGACTCTGAAAATATTGTTTAAAAATAAAAGAAAATTGCAAGGTATCGAGGTACCTACCTAGCAATTAAAATAGCTTCATAAAGTAAACATTCTCTTTCCCATTAACTGCATGCATCATGACAGTTGGAACTTTTTTTTAATCTTTATATCCCTAGCACCAGCTCAACTTCACATACTACCTATACCTTTTCAGAAACTGTTTATGGAACAAATGATTTGTAGATCAACAGAAATAATACCCTTTCCATATGAAAATGCTGTGGTGGCCACTTTGACAGTCCCTTTGGCCTCAGGTATGACAGCTCACTTCACCTCATCTACACTCTTCTGTCAAACTTGTGCCTGTCAGATTGCCCAGGAGGAGTGGGACGCAGTTTGTGAACAAACCTGACCAAACCAGTGTCCTACAAGCTTTGTCTCCCTTGAAGCTTTGGGGAGTCTGTCTCCAGGCAGTGTTAGGGCAAGTCTAGAGTTGACCTTACACTAGGTCTTGTCTTTTCTGGGTGTTAGCAATGGGTTATAGTGACCTCCCCTCTCTAGTAGGGCTGGGACCTCCCTGCCTGCCCCGCCTGCAGCACACTTACCCCTTGTGTTCAGCTGCCCATCTTATAGTAACTACTCTCCAGTAAGTTTCAGATGGTCGTGCCCTGTACATAAACAGCCCAGTCCTGGGCCCTAGACTCATGAATGACCCCAAGGTGGTGCCTCTCTTGCTCATTTCTCTCTCACTTCTGATGTCTTGACTCACCAATTCCAGCCCTTTCTACTATCCCAAACTCTGATCTCTACGCCCCTCCAGCTCAATAGCATCACCACACTCAGCTCAGACTTCAGGTCTCTGTCCATAGCAAGGGAATGGTCCCCAAGCAGAGCATTAGGTGATGGGTGGGACACATGTCATAAGGTTTCTGCCCTGAGATCAGCTGCCTAAAAACAATTACCTCCTATACTTTCTTCTGTTTTATAGTTAATTATAGGGGGAAGGCTATGTCAGTACCAGATACTTCATCACAGCTAGAAATAGCATTGAATTTAAAAGAATGGAAGGGGATAGGACAGGGCAGGCCAGGGCAAGATAAGACAGGATAGGATAGGATATAGCAACCTGTCTCTACTAAAGGTGAATCCTGTTTGTAAGTTTTATTTCACTTAAATATATCAATATGCATACTTGATATCAAAGTAAAACACATTTCTTTTTGAGCTTCATAGTAAAAAAGAGTTTTAAAAGTTACTGAAGCAGATCAACACACATGCCTTAATTTTTTTTAATATAGGGCTGAATTCAACTCAGAGTTTCAACTCAGATGGTTTTTCATGATTAATGTTTTAAAAATCCAGTATCTATCTGTGCTCTCGCAAAATACTTAGGTACTTTGACTTAGTTTAAGTGTAAAAGAAGAAATTTTCACTTAGGATAGGAGAAGAAACCTATATCACTCTTCTCCTTTTAATATCTTTTGATAATTCTCCGACTAGTACCTCTGACATTTTAATATGTGTCTGAATCACCTAGGGATCTCACTAAAACACGGATTCCATTCAGTAGGTCAAGGTTATAGCTGCAGGTTCTGCATTTCTAACAAGCTCCTGCTGGCCT
Organism: Galagoides demidoff; assembly: GCA_963574575.1. Taxonomy (NCBI): domain Eukaryota; kingdom Metazoa; phylum Chordata; class Mammalia; order Primates; family Galagidae; genus Galagoides; species Galagoides demidoff. The sequence continues at coordinate 10,151 of CAUYQV010138560.1, forward strand.
GTGGAAGCATTAGAGTGCTGAGACCCTACAGCGAGGCCGGCAAACTTAATATAAAAAGCCAAATAGTAAATAGCAAAGAGTCACACAGTCTCTGATGCTTGTTCTTGTTCCTCCGCCTCCTCCTCCTTCAAGCAATCTTTTTAAAATGTGAAAGCCAGATCAGAGGCAATGGCTCACACCTGGAATCCTCGCACTCTGGGAGGCCAAGGTGGGTAGATTGCTTGAGCTCAGGAGTTCAAGACCAGCCTGAGCAAGAGCAAGACTCCATCTCTAAAACTAGCTGAGCATTCAATTTACAATTGCCAAAATGTGGAAACAAGCTAAAAGCCCACCAACCCAGGAATGGATTAACAAGCCATGGTATATGTACACCATGGAACACTATTCAGCCATTAAAAAAAAATGGAGACTTTACAGCTTTTGTATTAACCTGGATGGAAGTGGAACGCATTATTCTTAGTAAAGCATCGCAAGAATGGAGAAGTATGAATCCAACATACTCAATTTTGATATGAAGATAATTAATGACATGGTGGGGGTGGGGGAAGGGGAGAGCAGAGAGAGAAAGAAGGAGGGAAGGGTGGGGGAAAAGAAAGAGCAGAGAGAGGGAAGGAGGGAGGGGGCGGGGTCTTGGTGTGTGACACACCTTTTGGGGGCAAGACACAATTGTAAGAGAGACTTTACCTAATAAGTGCAATCAGTTACCTGGTTTCTTATACCCTCAATGAATCCACAACAATAAAAAGAAAGAAAGAAATGAAATGTGGTTGAACAAGGAAAAAAAAATAGCTGAGCATTGTGGTGGGTGCCTGTGGTCCCAGCTACTTGGAAGGCTGAGGCAAGAGAATCACTTGAGCTCAAGAGTTTGAAGTTGCTGTGAGCTGTGACAATATAGCACTCTAACAGTGACAAAAGTGACACTCTGTCTCAAAAAAAAAAAAAAAAGAAATGAAATAAAATAAAATAAAATGTGAAAGCTCTTCTTAGCTCATTGGCCTTACACACAGGGCACCAGCCTACAGATTGTATTTGCTCACACCTGTTCTGCAGCAGTCCTGGCCACTTTAGAAATACAATGCCTTGCTTCCTTCTCTCTAGAACACATATTAGTATGCTACTAATTTTAAATTTGCAATTAGTTACATTAAAACAAAATTTTTTAAGAAATAGGTACAATTAATTTTAGTGATGCAATTTATTTAATCTATCTAAAATATTACTTTTCAACACATAATCAATATATCAATTATTAATTAGATATTTACTTTTTTATATACCAGTCTTTGAAAATCAATGTGCATTTTGCCCTTATATCATATCTTAATTTGGACTAACTACACTTCCAGAGTTCAGTAGCCAGGTTGCTAGTGGCCCGTTTAGTGGACATGGTAGATCTAGAAGATATTTCTGGGCATACATTGCCCTTTGGGATGGGCCTCTGCCCACTTTTCCAGCTCCTGTCCTCCTCCTACTCAAACACACTGGACGTTCTGGTCCCAGAGGACTAGTTCCCTTCCTGAATATGTTGTTCTGTCTACTTGGAATATCCTCATCTGCCCCCTACCTGAAAACTTTATTCATCTTAAACTGATGGGATTACAATGGGAGTAAATGCACTCAGAAGACATTAGAAATTTACACCCATATTACATAATGTTAGAAAAACGATAGCTGGTGTTACCATTTCCTATTCCTAATTTTAAAGTATTAAGATATTGATAGATTAATTATTATCTTTTTAAAATTAATATTAAGGCATTAATATCATACTAATATGTGTACTAGATAGAAGGAAGAAAGACATTTAAAATGTATTTATTGGGCCATGCCTGTGGCTCAGCGAGTAGGGCGCCAGCCCCATATCCTCAGGGTGGCGGGTTCAAACCTGGCCCCAGCCAAACTGCAACAAAAAATAGCCGGGCGTTGTGGCAGGCACCTGTAGTCCCACCTACTTGGGAGGCTGAGGCAGGAGAATCGCCTAAGCCCAGGAGTTGGAGGTTACTGTGAGCTGTGACTTCACAGCACTCTACCAAGGGCATAAAGTGAGACTCTGTCTCTAAAAAAAAAAAAAAGTATTTATTTATTACCCAAGGCATTTAAAATGTATTTATTTATTACCATGACATCTGTAAATATGTTTGATGTCATTACTTGTGTTTAACGGTCATGAAAGCTAAGACTTGCAGGAGATTAAGTGACCTTGTAATGGGCTTGATAAATAAATTGAAAATTTCGTTTTTTCAAGTCTTTGAAAATAGATAATTCTTAACTGCCTGAGATAGCAAAAGTTTACTTAGAAGTTAAAGATCAGTTGAGATAACTTCTGCAGTGTAAGGAGTGATAGATTCCATAGAATTTGGTATACTCAAAGACCTTTATATAATGAGTTTCATTCCAACTCTGATCTCTGGGAGTATAAAAAAGTTACAAATTTCTTGTCCTTCCACCCAATGAGTACAATGTTAGGCTGTATGGCACACCTCTCGGGGGAGGGACACAATTATGAGAGGGACTTTACCGAACAAATGCAAACATTGTAACCAAATTCCTTGTACCCTCAATTGACCTAAAACAATGAAAAAATAAAAAAGAAAGTTACAAATTTCCAAGACCTCAGTTTCATCATTATAAAGATCATAACAATAATACTGACCTCTCAGGTCAAATCTCTCTGATAAACCAAGTAATATGTGTATGTTATATTATGCGAATTTCCCCTCTAAGATTTTGTTTCTATGACCGAAGCACATTTTTAACAAATCGGATATTCATACAGCTATCCTACCTCAGAGGTTCAGCTAGACCATGAGTCGTTCCTAGAAAAAATTGGTAGAGGTGCACTGTCAATCAAAGGAGATAGATTTTTGAATGACTTCAATCCTATGGACTTCGGCTGTTATCAGTGGGGCTCACTCCTGACTGAACATTAGCATTTTCAGGGCACTTCTAAAGGTATCAATGCCCAACAAATAATATTGCAATCTCTAGGGGTAGGGCTAAGCATAGATAATTTTTCAAAGTACCCCCATCCTCTCCCAGGGTATTCTAAGGTGCAGTCAGGCAAATAGGTCCATTAGCCTCGGGTTCTTTATTTGCCAAATAAGACTAATTCTTAGCTCATGGATTGTTGTAAAGATTAAAGGAGACAATATATTATCTAAGCACCTGGGATATTTGAGAAATTTGATAATTCTTTCTTATCCTCAGGCTCCTCCAATTCATTCCCTTTCTTTCTGATTGGCTGGATACTAGATCTGCGTTCCTCTCAAATAGTACTTTTTCAGCAGGGTGGTTTGTTTGTTGCTTTTAGTTGAAACTGATCAGAGTGTTTGGCAGTGATTCAACCTCAACCCACATGAGGGATACCAGGCATTTCCCACCTGAAACATCAGTCTGAGAGTCTCCCTACGCAAGAATTAACTATTTAAAGACCCCCTTCTCTCCCTTCTAGCAGGGTATCCCCTACTAAATAACCCGCAGAGAGATTTCCCCACTCCCTTAAAAATGTATCATAACTTTTATCCATTTACATGCATCATTCCTTCATCAGAATGTCCCAGGAGATCTTTAAAATGCAGATTCCTGGGCCCCACCCTCAACCCACTGAATCAGAATCTCTGTTGTGACCCTTGCAAGTGCCTTTTTCACCAAGCTCCTCGTGTGATCGCATGCATGCGAATATTTGAGAGGACACTGGCTTAGAGAGGAGGGATAAGTGTAGACGCAGCCATGAAATCAGGCTGGTTAATTTGCTACCTACTACCACGAACTCGGAGACCAGAGAGGAAGGTAAAGCTGCTGAAGTTGCCTTTTTTGTTGTTGTTATTTTTTGTTTTAACAGCTAAATAGCTCTCTGCTTTTCAAAATATTTTCTTGACCTTGAAAACCTTTGTTTGTTCTCACAGTGTCTTAGGGCTAGAAGGGGTCTTAAACATCATCTAAGTTGATCCTTTGTTTTATGAGAAAGAAAGGCTGCAACTTTCTGGAAGTCACTAATCGGGTGGCTTCATTTACCTTAGGGTAAATGGCTACCAACTTTTCTTTTAACAGAAAAACATGTTTGCACTGGTAGTTCCATGAGGATATTCCTGTATGCCGGCCAGAATTTGTGCACATGCAACTTTGCCCCCTCCGCAATCTACCCCTTACAAAAGACTATTTATTTTCCTCTTCTCTAAATTTGGGAAACATCACACTTCAGAAATGAGGGGGATGGTCACTGGTGAGGAAAGCTCCACACAGAGAGCAGATTTAAAATATAAAACGGAACCAAAAAGAGGTTTTTATACCGGTTGTACAGATTTGGAAATGATTTACTTTGAAACGCAGGAGACTGTTAGGGCAAAAGTGCCTTGCATAAAGGTAAATGATTGTCAGAGCCGTGGGGTTCTAAGTCACAGTCCTCCAGGGGTGATCCACAGTCCTGGCCGACAGGAGCACAAAGCCAGCAGGGAACATTATCTGTTTGCAAATTCAGAAGAATCCATGTAATGAGCAATGGAAACCAAGAACTCTGGTATCGTTAGAATAATCCCTTTTACAGTCATAGCTTTGGAATTTGCAAATGCACATCTACAGATACGTGAAGCATTATACTTGTTTACTTAACTTGGCTTCCTACTATTATTGCTTTCATTTTTATTATGAAGTGTTTTTACGTGGCTGAAGCTTGATTCATTAAGTAATTGCCATCCTCCTATCTGGGTCATTGGTCATATTTATTGCAAAAGAAAAATACAAATCATTATTCAAGAGCAAATTCCACATATTTTCCACGTCCTAAACTTTTCAACCTCTCTTATTTTGTGCAGAGCTGATTCGTTCCAAGGAACAGCACATTCCCCAGAGGTAATCAGACTGAAGCAGAAGAACAGGGTTGGTCCTCAGCAGAGAGGTCCACGGTGTTTTTGCCATTTGCTATCCTTAGTGTGGGGCTTTGTTTCCTAAACATCGGGTGGTTTTAAAAATAAACCTGGGGTTACATTGGTTAAAATCACCTTAACTCCTAAAACCTGGGGAAAATGCATGGGCACACGGAAACGCGTGCACACACAAACACACACACACACACACACACACACACACACTTCCCTTTCCTTTTCTTCACAAAATAAGCAGGTGATTGTTTTTGACTATTCATTTTGCTGTAGAAGAAAGCATAAATAAAACATGGCAGGGTGAATGGATCACATCATCAACTTAAGCGGCCCCACACTTGAGAAGAATATACCCTTTACAAAGTAACGAGGTGCCCAGAGTTTGTGCGGGCAAAGCGTTCCTGTTTATAAATAACGAATACAGCGTTTCTCCCCGTCTCTTTCTCTTTTGTTTTTTTTCATTCTATTCCTTTTTCCACCCCAGTCATGGTGGAGTCTAGATTACCTTTTCATAATTGCGTTTCCTACATTGCTCTGTAAGCTATTTTTAAAAACTCATACAAAATAAACAATTCAAGAGTCTTAAAATGCTAAGGGCCATTTGAATGGGAAGAAAGGATCCTTTCACCTTCTAAAATGACCTTTTCCTAAAAAATCAGTAGACTGTACAAGGGAGGGAGGGGGAGAGACAGGAGAGGCCAGTGTTTACCAAGGGCTCCCTGTAGGCATCGTCTTAGCTATTTTTCTAACAGATCTCATTTTCCTGCACAACAACCTTATAAAGTCAAAATTATTATCCTCACTTACCAGATAAAGAACAAAGACTCGGAGAGGTTGTAAGACTTATTGAGATTATAAAACAGTTAATGGAGAGGATGGATTCAAACACCTGACTCCAGCGGCAGGCTGGTCCTTCCATGCTCTTCAAAGATGAATACTTTTTTGTTTGCAAAGATAGCATAGGTTGTTTTCTGTTTGTTGTCGGTTTTAGTTTGTTCGATTAAATTCTATGTTATCTGATTTGCAATCAGGAGACAGAGAGAGATTGAGCATTAGAATCTTGCAAATGTAGTGTCCTCAAGCCCAGTAAGATCTCTCCTGGGCCTATTTAAATTTAGTTATCTATTGAGTAATCAGTTATCTATTGAGCCGAAACTTTACCAATTTGGGTAGCAGAGAACAAAGCAATCCCAACCAGGACGCATGCAGGGCCAATGGCACATCTGAATATATATTAACAAAAAGGTGTGGGTTGAGGTCATGGGAGAAGGTACGGAATGGTGCTGCCTGCACTCCTCCTGAAAGGGATCATCAGAGGCCCTTGGGAGCCCAGAAACTCACATGTGGACACTTGGTTGTACATGGGATATTTCCTGATGCTTGTTATCGGTCAAAAACCAGATAACACAAGAAAGTAGGATATCGCCTACTTTCAGGAGCTTTACTGAATCAAAGGCCACAGGAGGACACAGGGCAGAGGCTCTGGGGGACAGGGAGGAAATCCGCAGACTCAGGCGCTCCTTACTTTTTGCCTTAACCATGTCACAAAAGAGCATAACAGACAAGGGAAAGCTATGTCCTTCCACACCACTGTAGTTTCTCTGAATCCTTCCAGCACTCAGAACAAACGCAGTGAAAAGAGTACAAACTCTGGAATCAGACTGACCTGGTTTTGTGTCGCCAGTAAACACCCCACTAGTGAAATAAGCCTCTCTGAGTCTCCGTGACCTAATTCGTAGAACAGGGATAATAACACCAACCCTAGCACATTGTTCTGGGGATTACAGATGATGGAAGTGGAACACCTGGAAGATACTCTGGCAAGGGCCCTGCCATCAGTGGTTATTTCAGCCCTAAATAGTGCCCAGGCCTAAAATCTGAGGGTTTGAAATGGTCATGGAGGTTTATTCTAACAATTTTCCTGATGGAGAACCGTCTTTTCCAGCATCCTTGATGAATCAGTTTGAAGGCTTTCTGGGCCCACTATTGGATCTGTAATACAAAAATGATGAATGAATTACTTAATGTTCAGCTAATTGGGGAATTGGAAAGCTGTCACGTAAGGCTGTTCACATGGTTCAGATGGCCAGAAATAAAGTATAAAAGAGTTTTGAGCCAAGTAGAACAAATGAGTCGATCAGGTGTTATGGAGTGATCACCTAGGGCATGAAGTGCATTAAATATCTTGGGGAAAATAATGCTTTTATACTCACAACATAGCACATTAATGCCATAATTAAATTCATATGCATTTAACTATCCTGGCATATTTTTTGTTCACAGTTGGAGATAATAAACTTGGAGATTTTATACTTACTGAATAAATGACTTCTAAACATGGGAAGATTTGATTAACTATTCAAAGACTGTCTTTGTTATTTGACTTCTAAGGAATTATTTTGCACTGTGCCTATCTTCCTGCTCTACCCAACAGTGCTACTCAAAATTTTTAAAATTTGCCTTTCAGGAACATCGGGTCTATGGTTAAAAAACAACCTCAATGGATACCCATGTTGGTACAACAATTCAGTCTGGGTTTTTTGTTTTGGTGGGGGGTGTTGCAGTTTTTGGCTGGGGCTAGGTTTGAACCCGCCACCTCTGCCATAGGAGGCCAGCACCCTACTCCTTTGAGCCACAGGCACCACCCAACCACTCAGTCTGGTGCCCCTGTTCCCAGGAAGATATCATACCAAAGGGCTGTGTCAAGGGCAAAGACAATTACACACATCCCCCAGCCAGAAGTGCTTATCAATTTCCAAGACTTGATACGTGTGTGATCTTTGAAACCCAACTTGACCATGGGAAGAATGCTTCGGAGATACACTAATGCCATCAAATGATAACCGGACCTCATATACTGGAAATGGGTAAAAAAAATGTGAGCCATCTTCAAAGAAACTGTGAATTTGTTTCATCTGTTTTCAGGAAATGGATTTAAGCTTACATTTGCCACACTTGAGAGAGTGACTAAGGTAGCTATCTCCAAAGAAAATTATCATCCCGTTCAAAGCCCTTGCACGGCCTTAACTGTTCTGCGTGCTCTTTAGACTTTGCTTACAAATGACTCATAAATAGACCTAGTATTGAGGAAATTATAGAAGCACACCTAAAACAGGTGTCCAGAAAATTGTTTAAAGGAATTTTGTACTTTCATGTATAATTTGATTGTTTCTTGTGCAGGGAACAATTTGAAAGTTGACAGAGTGAACATCGTTTTGAGTATTTACCCTTCCCTTACTATGAAAATCACCAATGGTAACAATTATATACTATTTGGAAAGACATATCTATACTAAGAAATTTCACAAAGATCCTATTTTATATGAAATTGAATCAGATTTAACTTGCTTTGCTTAATAGGAGAAAAGAATCAAAAAACAAGAATTCATCAAACATTCCAAAGAATAGGCTGCTTCTCAGACACTTAGATTTTCTTGCTTGGTTTCAGTGTTGACTTTTGATGCATAATTTGCATAAAGTAAAATGTACACATCTCTAGTGTATGGCTTGAGCAATTTTTACTCATGTATGTGCACAGTAACCACCATAAAGATAAAGACAGGAATGATTTTCATTCACTTATGAAGATCATCCAGGCCCTTTCCTCATCTAGAAAGTTCTACCAATACAAGTAGCTTTTTTCTATACTTCTCATCTATTCCTTTGTGTGAGAAATAAGTAAATATGCATATATGCTAAAGAGGCTTGCATTCAATAATGACTTAAAGCACAAATTAAGACTGCTAACCACCAGAAATCTAAATGTAATAATTGTTCTTGCCTTCAAATTGTTCCTTGTAACTTCAAAATTCCAAAGTATTGTATTTGTAATAGTTAAAGCATATCTTCAACAGAACAACAGATTCAACCACCAGCAATGTTGGTATCTAATCCCAGAAACTGCTATGTCTACCCTGGAAATACACTACCTTTTTAATGTGTAGGGTTTGCCATTCACAAGTGCTTCTCTTTTTTAACATCAACCAGGCCTAACCTATTCTCTGCACTGGCCTTCCCACAGTTACTAGCTTACAAATTTCCTCATATGCCCTTTCTCCAAGGAGTCATTTTCTCAATTGCTCCAGCACCCATTTTCTGATTGAGTAGACTCACAGAGTTCACACAACAGAATCTCATAAAGTGGTAATAAAGAGGAACAGTAAATAAAATTGTCAGTCCCACTGTCTCAGTTTTAGACCCATAATCAGTTTTAGTAAGCAGATGTGTCCGCCTGGAATTATTTTCATGGCTGCATTATTTTCAGTGTTAGACTAATAATCTTCTCTGAAGTATTTTGATTTTGTTTGCTTAGTTTTAGTTCATAATTCTTTTTCCCCCCGCTTAAGAGAAATACTTTAATGTCCTTCCATTCTTGTTATATTATATAAGACTATGGATTTTCTTCTGGGTATGAATTTGGTGTCATTTAATTTTTTTCCCAACAGATTCATATTCATCATTATTAACCCAGACAGGAATAATTTGAGTGCGTAGCCATGTGAGAAGTAGTTCTTAATTTTTAAATATTTGGAAAGAGTTTAGTTTTTTTTCATTTTTACTGCTAATTTCTAGTTTATTGCAGTTAGAGGATGGGGTTTATTTCTTAGGATCTTTTGCACATAAATGTAAATGAATATGTGATCAACTTTTGGAAATATTCCATGGACATATGAAAAAATGTGTAGCTTATTTTATTTCATGCATAATTATCACTTTAATGCCATTAATTGCACTGTTCAGATTCTCTATGATTTTATTTGGAAGTAAGGGTACCGGGGAGATACTGTCTCTGTCAATTTCTCTTCTTATTCATATATTTTTCTTGTTACACAATAGTAACATATTCAATGACTATATTCTTCATTCTGTCTTTTATCAATATAAATTTACTTTTTCCATTAAGGATTTTGCCTTAAGGAAATAGTGTTACCCTTGCCTTGTTATACTTGTAAACCTTTGGCCATCATTATCTTGATTTATAAGTAACTAAGGATCTTGGACATGTAATGAAGTTTAAAAATTTTAAATCTCTTAAATTTACTATTATAACAAATGTGTTTAGTCTTTTAAAAGTCTCATTTGTAAGGATCACTTGAGCTCAAGAGTTCAAGACCAGCCTGAAAAACAGCAAGACCCTGTTTCTACTCAAAATAGAAAAATTAGCCAGGCATTGTGGTAGATGCCTGTGGTCCCAGCTACTTAAGAGTCTGAAGCAGGAGGATTGTTTGAACCCAGAAGTTCAAGGTTACTATGAGCTGGGCTGATTATCACAGCACTCTAGCCCAGGTGACAGAGTGAGACTCTCTCTGCACCCTCCCCCAAAAAATATTCATTTGTAATTTGTGCTTTTTTATGTTTCCTTCTGCATCCTGAACTTTGTTTTTATTCTATAATATAGGAACTGGGCTTCATTTTTACATTTTCTAGAGTTTTGTTAGAGGACACACAGCCAATGTTTTAACTCTAACGATGTTAACACTTCTGTTTTTAAAATACATACACAGTGGAACCTCTGTAAGTTGACTATCCAAGAGACTGTAACAAGTGGTCAACACACGGAGGGGCTCAACTTAAGGAATTAGGCCTACTGTACTGACATGTACATATAGTGTGTGCCCAGTCTATGAAAATTAGGTCAGTTTAAGGAGGTGGTCAATGCAGGAGGTGGTCAACTATGGAAGTTTTACTATACATCACAATACCTATATTATACATATAGTTTACAATCTGGTTATCAAAGTCAAAAATGAAATGTTAGATTTTGAGTCTACCTATACATGATGAGAAATTCATTCGTGACTTCTTAGTCTTGTTAATATAATTTGGAGTTTTAGAGTCAAGTTACTGTCATGAAATCATTATTTTACATTTTGTCTTTTCTTTCGCAATTTATTTTCGACATTTGTGTTGAGAGAAGGCTTCTTCTCCACTGCTGATGTTACTTTTCACATAGATGTGTGAGTCTTCTGGTCTCCTTCTGCTTTTAACATATATCTCCCCGGAAAACAAGAATTGCTCAAACTAGTCTATTTCCAATGAATGGGCATTGCCCAGCTATGCTCCCTGCTTCTCCCGATTGGAGTTAACTCATCCCAGGGAGTAAGAGCTCTCTCTCTCTCTCTCTGCTCTCCTTTCGCTAAGTTTTACTTGACCTGGGCAATCCTTCTCTCAAATGGAACACCACGACTGGGCAGGTGAGTCTCCTTGATTTTAAAGTTCAGCATCAGATCTAATAGGCTCTCACCCTGATTGTTGTTCTGGGTTGAATTACATACCTCCAAAAGATATCTAGAAATCCTAACTCCTTGTGGACATGACCTTATTTAGAAATGGTTGCTTTGCTGATATAATCAAGTTGAAGTCATTGGAGTGGTCTTTAATCCAGCATACCTGTGTCCTTATAAAAAGAAGAGACACAGGGAGAAAGCCATCCTGCACCACCAGAGGTAGAGGCTGGAGTGATGCATCTACAAACCCAGGAAAGCCAAAGACAGCCAGCAAACTCCAGAAGCTGGAAGGCACAGAACAGTCTTCCATACGCGTCTCAGGGGGAGCCCAGTGCCCTGTCAACAGCTTGATTTTAGACTTGCAGCCTCTAGCATTGTGAGACAAATTTCTGTTGTTTGAAGCCACCCAGGTTATGGCACTTTATCCAGCAGCCTTAGGAAACAAATACAGTCTTGTTCTTCCATTTAGACTGTCTCAGTACTAAACGTAACTTTGGTGCTTTCTCTGTCTTCTGTTGTTTTTTGAGGTCTGACAATTAAGCTTGTGAATTTGCCACTGTGAAGCACAGTACAAACAACTGGGTAAAGTTCATAACCTTGGTATATCAGAGTCTCACAGCTGTACTCATGTTCACATGTAGCGGTGTCTTGCTCGGGAGCATTCCATATTGTTTTGAGTCTTTATGTGCCTTTGTGACAATATCAGAGCTTGGATTAGAGCAACAAATATTAAATTTCTCGTTAAACCTGGCCAGAGTGCAAATGAAATCAGGGACATGTTAGTCCAAGGTTATGGGGATAATGTAAGGAAAAAAAAATTAGTGTACAAATGGATTAAACATTTTTCTAAGGGAAGAGAAATTGTCACTGATAAAGAGAGGTCAGGATGGCCAATAACAAGCAGAACTGACAAAAACATTGCAAAAAATTATCAAATTATGTGTCAAAATCATCAGCTGACTACAAGGCATAATAGACCAAGTAAACATCAACAGAGAAACAGGAAAATCTTCACTGAAAATCATGGCATGAGAAAAGTGTGTGCAAAAATGGTCCTGAAAGGGTATATTTTAGCCAGTAAACAAATAACTATATTGGAACACTCTCCTTACTCTTCTGATTTGGCCCCCAATGACTTTTTTTCTTTACCCAGAGATGAAGCAGATATTGAAAGGAAGACATTTTGATGATATTCAGGACATCAAGGGTAATATGATGACAGCTCTAATGGCAACTCCAGAAAAAGAGGTCCAAAATTTCTCTGAATGGTGGACTAGGTGCTTGCATTGGTGTATAACTTTCCAAGGGGAGTCCTTCAAAGGTGACTATAGTGGCCAGGTGCGGTAGCTCATGTCGGTAATTTCAGCACTCTGAGAGGCCAAAACAGGTGGACTGCTTGAGCTCAGGAATTCGAGACCAGCCTGAGCAAGAGTGAGACTCCATCTCTACTAAAAACAGAAAAACTAGCTGGGCATCCTGGCAGGCACCTCTCATCCCAATTACTCAGGGAACCTGAGGCAAGGGAATCATTTGAGCCCAAAGAGGTTGCTGTGAGCTATGATGATGCCACAGACCTCTACCCAGGGCGACAGAGTAAGACTCTGTCTCAAAAACAAAACAAAAGTGACCGTAGTGATAATTAGCAATGAGCTGTGTACCACTTTTTCTAGGATGAGTACACAAGCTTAATTTTCAGACCTTGTATTTCTCAGTTGGTTGAGAACTTAGTTAGGGCCTCTAAGAACCTGAACATGAGATCTCAATATTTTTTATTTTTGTTTTTACTTAGGCTAAGTTCATTTAATGTACCATTTTTAAAAAAGAATAGGAAAGATGTTTAGCAGACCAGTCAGTCTCCAAAGTCACCTGAGTTTTTCTTGGACAGAGCCAAAGAAGGGCAGAGAGAAAGAATATACTAGAAGCTTATCCTGGCATTGCAGAAAACAATGCAGCAGAAAGAAAGACTGCACACACGGCTGCAGTATTCAGAAGCAAAGGAAGGACAGCACCTTCAACATGTGGCAAAAGTATTTTCCTTCCCAAGTCCTGGCCACAGAAGCTTCAGAAACATCAACAGCAGCAGCTGCAGTGCAGGAGTCTGCTGAGGGACTATACAACCATCACTGAGATTGGGGAGACAAGTCTACATTTTGTAAAAAAAGTTTCCAATGTCCCTTCTGCAACTGGAGTCAGGATGCAATGTGGCCTTTCCCAAAGATCTAGTAAATAACATAGGCCAAAGTTAACTTTTTGGAAAATTTCTTCCAACTAATTTTAAATTTTAGGTTATAATTCCCAAAAAGTAACATAAATTGACCCCGATCTGATTCCTTGAGCTTCTGCTCTGGTCTTTGGCACCTTACGGACAGGAGTGCTGGAAACATTGTTTCACCTGGAGTAGGTGATTTTGAGTCTGCAGACAGCAAATCTTTCTACATTTATAAGTGTGAGGCCAGAACTATGACAAACTAATTTTTTTTTTTTTTTTTGAGTGACAGAAAAGAGTTTATTGACAGGGAAAGACTGATAAGCCAAAAAAAGGGTAACAGAATCCCCGGTGGCAGAGGGGAAAATCTAAGTGAGAAACCTGTGAATTAGATTCTTTAAAATGAGGCACATGTCAGAGGTTTGAACTTAATCTGATATAATATCTAGGCTCCTGAGAAGAATCCCACGGAGCTCCCACTAGGGCCATAGACGGAGCTATGCCCCTACCCAAGCAAACAGGGGTCCCTCTTGCTAGGACTGAACAAGTACATGAATCCAGGCACTTTAATTTTCTTAGATTTTTATAAGTTGAATTCCTTTGGAGTTTTTCACTTTGTTAATAGACTTGAACTAGCAAGGGGTACAATCTTTTAACTTTTAATTTCTCTCTGAGAATGACCTCATTACAGAGGATAATTCTTCACATATATGCTACCTTCATCTTGTTGACTTTCTATCTTGGAATATGTTCAGGCCTCTATAATCCCCTCTGCATACCTCCAAATTAATATAATTTTGTGGTAAATCCATATTTAGAGTTTGTATTATTACACATTCTATCATGGAAACTATATAAACTTTATTCACAAGAGCATTTTAATATACAATTATGACTCTTCCTTCCATGGAGTAACTGCTTTGTTGATATATTTTTTATTTTTATTTTTACTTAGGCTAAGTTCATTTAATGTACCAGGCACATTCCAGTAGACTCTCAGTACAGGTTCCCAGAAAGGCAATCACCTTGTAAACATCCCGCTTGGAGACCTGTGTTTTCCTTCTAGTTAGACTGGTTGCTAGTTAGGCCTCCTGCATAGCTGTCATTCTGGGAATTTCCCATCACTTTTCAATCTTCTGTTCTGGATCTCCTCCTACCCGAGCCTCACATCTTTGTTTTCTTCATTTATTCCCTTATTTTTGGTGAAGCACATTCTCCAGAAATTCATTGAGAGCAGAAGGACAAAATAGAGTGTTTGAAATTCTTATTCAACCTTGGCCAGTAGTTTGGCTGCTGAAATAATTCAAATATGGAAATTGTTTTTCCTTCGTAATTTGGAAAGCAATTCCACATTATCTTCAAAATTCCAGTGTTGCTATTAAGAAATCTGAAGCCATCCTAATTTCTGACACTTTATAAGATCCTTCCTCTCCCTTGAAGCTTGTAGGACCTTTTCCCCCAGTGCTCTGAAATATTGCAATGTTATACCTTATTATGGATACATTTTCACCCATTGATATTCTTTTTAATTTCTTTATTTTTAATTCTAATAGTGAAATGTATAATGATCAACTCTGGGCAGCTGACTTATACATTACCTCAAACAGTTATGATGATGATGATGATGATGATGATGATGATGATGATGATGATTATTATTTTGTCTCAGCCTCCCAAGTAGCTGGGACTACAGGCGCCCACCACAACACCCAGCTATTTTTGTTGTTGTTGTTGTTGTTGTTGTCATTGTTGTTTTAGCTGGCCCGGGCCAGGTTCAAACCCACCTGCATTGGTGTATGTGGCTGGTGCCCTACCCACTGAGCTATGGGCACTGCCCCAAACATGTATTATTTTTTATGTGTTGGGAACATTCAAAATCTCCCCTGGCTAGTCTAAAATATACTGTAATTATCGTTAGCAATAGTTGTTCTGTTTTGTTATTGAACACTAAAAATTATTCTATCTAAACTGTATTTTTGTACCAATTAACCAACTCCTCCTCACCCCTGCTACTCACTACCCGACTATGGTACACACAATTCTATTCACACCTCTATGAGATCAATATTATTAGCTTTCACGTACAAGTGAAAACATGCAATATTTGTGTTTTTGTGCCTGGTTTATTTCACTTAACATAATGTCCTCCAGTTCTGTCCACGTTGCTGCAAATGATAGAATTTCATTCTTTTTGAGGTGGAATAGTATTCCATTGTGTATATGTATATATGTACATATTTAACATATACAACCCAATGACTTTGGAGATAAACGTATACCAATGAAACCATCGGAACTGTCAATATCAGAAACGTCCATTACCCCCCAAACTTTCTACTGCCTTTATTTATTATGTGGTATGGGCAATAAGAACACTTAACATAAGATCTAAATTCTTAGCACATTTTACGCACATAATACCATATTGTTAACTATAGGCTCTATGCTGTACAGTTGTTTCTCTAGGACTTATTCATCTTGCATAACTGAAACCTTTGACTCATATCTCTTCTTTTCCCTTCTACCCAGTTCCTGGTAACCATCATTCTACTTTCTACTTCTATAAGTTTGAACATTTTAGGTTCTTCATTTAAGTAATATAATGTCATTGAATTCTTTGTTAATATATATTGTTAAGTGAAAAAAATATATGTATAAAAAAGTATATATATCATACCATCATGTATATAAAAAGTGAGGAGAAAGAGATGGGATAGAGACTTTCCTCCATAAATATCTTTGCACATTTTTAATTTTAATTATGTGAATATCTTACTTAATAAATAAGTGAGTATTTTAAATATCACAAGAGTTTCCAGATGTAGATCTCTTTTAAATAATTTTGTGTAAAATACTATAAATGTTTTCAATTTCTATACCCATATTTATTTTTAGCTGAGAAAACTTTTCTTCCATTATATCTCTGATTATTGGTTTCTTTTCTTATAATTCTAATCCTGTGTAAAAATAATACTCAAATTAAATAATAATCATGTTTTCAGACATCTCTTCTTTCCTGTTGTCTTATCCCATTCAGGCTACTATAAAAGAATGCTATAGACTGAGTGGTTTATAAACAACAGAAATTTGTTTCCCATAGTTCTGGAGGCTGGGAAGTCCAAAATCAAAGACCACCAGGTGAGGAATGACATCCTAATTCATAGATGACCATCTTCTCACTATGTTTTCACATGGTAGAAGGAACAAGAGAGTACTCTGAGGGGAAAAAAAAGAGAGAGCGAGAGAGAGAGTACTCTGGGGTCTTTTATAAGGTACACTAATTCTGTTCATGAGGACTTCACCCTTCTGACCTAATTAGGTCCCTAAAGCTACCCAAAGTGAACCACTTCCTAACCCCATCATGTTGGGATTAGGTTTCAACATATGACTTTCACTGGGGCTTGGGAGAGGACACAAACATTCAGTTTATTGTGCCTGTCCTTTTCTTCTCTGAATTTGTTCCTCCTTCTCTTATAAATAACCTTTGATTCTCTTCCATTGTATTTTTATTTCAGCCAGTTCTTTGTCTGGGCCTTTACACTCCATACAGAGTTATACATAGGGAAAGAAACAGCTAAAAAACAAGGCAGCTATAACCTTCCCAAGAAGAATAAGATATTACTATGATCTTTGGTGGACTTGGAGCCAGCCAGCACATGGAAGTTCAGCCCATGGATAAATGTTGACCAGACTGTGCAGGACTTGTATTCAATATCAACATAGGGCAGCAGTCAAAGCATAGTGAATAGCTTAAATAGCAGGGTTCCTGTTCATTCTCTTACCATCCAACCCACATAGGGTACCTCTCATGTGATCTTAGTTGAAGAGGGGTTGGAGATGACTCAAGAGAAAAATATTATAGAGGGATTTCTGCCAACATAGACATGTGGGGATTCTACAACCATATTGGTATTCCAAGCTAATAAATGTACAATATAATTTTGAATTCATTGGGAAATTTTCCCTAACATTAACCTAAATCCCTTCTGCTGCCATATAAGCATATTTGATACTGATATTTTTTCTTTTATTTAAAGAGATGAGCACACCATAGTCATCTCTGAAAATATGACCTTTATATCTATAATGACTTTTAGAAGTGGCATAACAACTCAGACTGCTTTGTTTGATTGGCAATTTTACAAAAGTAATATTTGAATAGGCTTCATCATGGTTCACACTCTCCAGTCCAACCATAGGTTCCTCTGTTCTAATTATTACACGGAGCCTGATTTGCATTGTTTGTTGGCTCCTGTAGACTTTTGAGTTTACCAAGTCTACTTTAGAACTTTCAAAATCATTTTATATCCATTATTTCTCTTGCTCTTTCATTATAGCCCCAGAGGAGGGCTATATTAACTATTATCATTCTCCTTTTCAGATCAGAAAATGTGGTCTTTAAGGGGTTAATTGACTGGCTGAAAGTTATCATACAATTAGCAAATGCTCATTTTTTTAATATAAAATATGCCTTTCTAAATATATGCAGAGTAAATGTATTCCAGTCATCTTGTTCTCAGTTGTTCTAAGTTTTCATATAGTTTTTAGAATATTAAAAGGCATGATAAATTATCAAGTGATTATGAGAGAAAAAGAGCATTAGTTTGATTGTTCAGTTAATGTTTTTAATGAAGTCAAATCACATACTGTAAATAATTTGTGGTGGCATCCTAGGCAAACATATTATGAGAACTATAAAAATGATGTATTGATATCTTAATAACCAGGCATGTATTCTTTGTGGAAAGATTGCCAATTCTAGCCAACTACTTCACTAACATTTAAATACCAAGTGCAGTTGTGTACATTTACAGTAGGGCAGATAGAAAAAAGAAGGTTGGGGCAGAGATCAGAGAAGACTCTCAAAAGCCTTTTGTATTTTTGAGGGAGGCCTGTGTTATCTCTAGAAAAGCCACCTTCAAAGACATGTTTTTGGAGCCAAGATTACAGTAAAAGACTATTCTTTATGATCACCAAATAAGGTCAAAACTTTCCCCTTTGTTGAGATGACTTGACTCTTTGACATCAAAGCTCACTGAAGGGTCTGCAAAATTCTTTTTTATAAAGTGTTAGTGCTTTGAAATACTTTAACTCTGTGAAAAAATAAGCAAGTTAGTTTGAAAATATTGGCGTCCAAGACATGGGTGTACTTCCCTAAATGAGGAAAATGCCTTTGGAACAGTGTACCCCAATGGGAAGGAGTAATACATCACTGACATTATTTAGAAATGCTGATATGTGTACATCGTGAAAAGCTGACTGGATTTTAGTTAGTTGTAAGTTCTCTACAGACATTGCAACCCCTTACCGCATGAACCCAAAGTGAACATGAACAGAGTACTCCCATCCATTCACACCTTCACATTCTGTTGCAAGAAAAAACTGTACTTTGATTAAATTCTGGATACCATGAGTAACACCCTGTGTTCTTGATAATAATGATGGCAGACAGATATCAAAGAAAATATAGATCTTATGAAATTTATGATTATAGAAATTTAATTTTAAAACTAGTAAATTGTGTAGTCATGTAAATAAGCTTCACAAAAAAGATGAGATTCTAATCTATTATTTTTTTTTATTTCAAAATATTAAGGGAGTAAAATATTTTGTTACGTGGATACCTTGTATAATGTTTAAGTCAGGGCTTATGGTGTGCTTATCACAAGAATAGTGTTCATTGTACCCAGTAGGTAAGTTTTTATCACTCATCAACCTTCCACTCCCCCATAATCAAACAATGGATATGAGGAAACACTGAAAACCGATGCGACAATGGTCAATGGCTTTCCAGTCCTAAAACTTCACTTAGGATAATAGTCTCCAGTTTCATCCAAATTGCTATAAAAGACATCAATTCTTTTTATAGCTACACAGTACTCCGTAGTATAATACATATATGTACCACATCTCTTTATCCACTTGTGAATTCATAGGCACGTACATGGATTCCACATTTTTGCAATTGCAAAATGTGCTGCAATAAATATTTGGGTGCAGGTGCCTTATTGACAAAATGACTTCTTTTCCTTTGGGTAGATACCCAGCAGTGGGATTGCTGGATCAATTATTGTAGTAGAGTCTGTAAAATGGAAAAGCTGAAAACCACATGGTATTGGCCTTAAGGAGATTTCATAATAGAATTTTGATGAAAGAGACAATGCTTATTATAAAAGAGGTTTTGCTATGCCACAAAAAGATAAAACCTTTAAACATTTGAGAAAAATCCAGAAGCTTCCTGAAAAGACACCAGGATGGAAAACTCTTAATACTCCATACATAATTTACCACTAATACAATTAGGTTTAAATCATTTCCATTTCTGTTCCTTGGAGTAGGTGTGGATATATAAGTGGAGGGAAAGAGAAAAAACAGAATAGAGAACATATGCATAAAAATTGGTCTGATTAATCGGCATATGGCTAGAGAACATTTTTTTGGAGAAATAAGCAATTAGATCTGTTGAATCAATATTGAAAGTAAATAAAAATAGGTGTTTTTCTCCTTAAGTAAATTTCTAGTCATGAAATGAATCGAATACTAGTACCTCAACCAAACATACTTGTAATCAAAATTGTACATAAAGGGTAAATTTAAAGGTTACTCATAACATTTCCCATTGCAAACTTATCTTCATCACTGCATCACTCTTCAAAAAAGCATTTATAAAAATGTGACCATGTAAATAATATGGAGACTCCTCAGAGAGCTAAAAGTAAACCTTCCCTTTGAACCTACAGTTCATTACTAGGTATCTACTCAAAAGAAATAAAATCATTTTATCATAAGGACATTTTCACTAGAATGTTCATTACTGCTCAATTCACAAGCACCAAGACATGGAATCAACCCAAGTGCCCATCAACCGATGAATGGATTAATAATCTGTGGTGCATGTATATGCTGGAATACTATTCAGCCACACAACAAGATAAGGACTGTACATCTTCTGTATTAACCTGGATGGAGTTGAAACACATTCTTCTTAGTAAAGTATCACAAGAATAGAAAAGCAAGTATCCGATGTATGTAATACTAATACAAAACCAATAGATAAACAGCATAAGAAAAGAAAGACAATTAAATTTAAGGGGAAGGGGAGACAAGAAAAGGGAGGGGGCAGAGGAAGGGGGGTTGGTAAACTCTCACCTAATGGACACAATATAAGGGTGTACAGCACTTCCCCTGGGTGAAAGGCTCAACTACAACTTGAACTTTACCTAATAAATACAAACAATATAACCTAATCATTTATACCCTCATATTAATCTGAAAAAAAAAAAGATAAAATTTAGGAAAGTTAAAAAAATAAATTTGTAAAATAAATAATGAATATCTTAACAGAGCTTATACTTTGCAGATTAAAAATTCTTGTCATTATTTAGAGATGTGAAAAGTCTTGCCTTTATAAACTTGAACTTGTGTTCCATGAATGAATGTAGCACTAAGTAGTAAGCAAAATCAGTAGGAGAGATTCAATTCTCAGGGCACAAAGCTATGCAAACCTAAAGGAGTAAAGAATCTTTACTCTGATCAAAAGAAGATTTGATTGCTGGGCACTGTAGCTCATGCCTGCAATCCTAGTACTCTGGGTGGCTGAGGTGGGAGGATTGCTTGAACTCAGAGTTCAAGACCAGCCTGAGCAAGAGCAAGCCTCCATCTCCTTGAAAAATAGAAACATTAGTGAGAGTAGTGGCTTACACTTGTAATCCTAGCACTTTGGGAGGCTGAGAGGGGTGAATTGCTTGAGCTCAGGAGTTCAAGGTCAGCCTGGGCAAGAGCAAGACCACATCTGTACTAAAATAGCAAAACTAGCTGGGCATCCTAGTGGGTGCCTGTAATCCCAGCTCCTCAGGGAAACTGAGGCAAGGGAATCACTTGAGCCAAAGAGTCTGAGGTTGCTGGGAGCTATGATGACACCACAGCACTCTACCCAGGGCAACAAAGACACTATCTCAAAAATAAATAAATAATTATTTTTTAAAATAAGAAGATTTAGCATAAATACAGATGGTTTTAAAATAGAAAATTAGCTTGGCATTGTAATGGGTGCCAAGTTCTGTGTGCTTTAGCCCAGGAGTTGGAGGTTACCACTGTACTCTAAAGGGGGTGACAGGAGCAAGGCTCTGTCTCAGGAAAATGAAAAAAAAAAAAGACTTGACAAATCCTGGGAAATTTCATAGCTTGCCTCCACATTGTTAATCACAGGGTTTTCTATGGTTCAACGTAAGTTTTTTTAGTTCTTTATGAGTCCTATAGTTGCCTGTTACGATGATTTTTAGGGTGGGGTGGACACAGAGTAGTTTTATAGCAGTAAAACACTATCTTGTTGAAATCTACTCATTTCGTATTTTTTACTGCTACCCCAAACTGACTCAAATTTACAAGCATTCACTTAGATCTCTTAAGCCTGTTCAGGAAAAGATTAACTTTAAACACAGACATTGTAATATACGTGTAATATACATGTGTGCTGGCAGCCATTTTTATGTGCTTTTCACAGAGTTGGCAACATCACATTTCTTTTTTTTTTTTTTGAGAAGGAGCCTCAAGCTATCCCCCTGGTTAGAGTGCTATGGCATCACAGCTCACAGCAACCTCCAACTCCTGGGCTCAAGCGTGTCTCCTGCCTCTGCCTCCCAAGTAGCTGGGACCACAGGTGCCCGCCACAACATCAGGCCATTTTTTGGTTGCAGCCATTATTGTTGTTTGGCGGGCCCGGGCTGGGGATTCGAACCGCCACCTTAGGTGTATGTGGCTGGCGCCTTAGCCGATTGAGTCACAGGCGCCGAGCCAACATCACATTTCTATCATGGGAAAGGAAACACACTTAAATGTGCTAAAAATTCCTCAGGTATTTATAGTATAAACTTGGAG
>CAUYQV010138562.1:0-27738 GCA_963574575.1 Galagoides demidoff
GTAGGGTCCAGCCCCCTGTCATGGCCCCCATCACCTTCAGCATAGGGTCCAGCCCCCCAGACATTCCTGCAGGTGCTTCCTCAGCCTCATTGTCCTTCCAGTCCTCCCTCTTGCCTGGTAGGTACCAGCCAGGTCAGGACTCTGTCTCATGTCATTCAAGGCCCATGACATTCTCAGTCTTCTGCCCCCATTGTCAACCTGCTCAGTTCCCATCCTGGTAGCTATTTGGAGAAGTGGTTGAGGAGTGACACCTCCAGGTGGGGGTCCTGAGCACTCCCAGCCCTGATGCCCCTCCAACAAGAACACTGAACACCACACTGAAAGGTCTCATCTCCAACCTCCCGTGGGAACACTGTCAGGGCAGGACTTGTGTCCTATTATTAAACAATGCCCCCCAATACAGTATCTGGTAAGAGGGGCCCAGAACAATTGTGATGAACTAAACCAAATGATGACTTATCAGAAAAGGAAGAGTTCCCTCAAATCTAAGTTCCCTAGGGCACTAGACTTGTTCTTTAACTCTATAGGAACACAGCATACATAGGTATTTAATTATTGTTACTAGTTCTATCTATATATTCTGTGTACACCTCAGCCCCTGAAGAATTGGTTTAAATGAAAAGCAAAAAAAAAAAAAAATTTGAAAGGTGATGAATTAAAGGATGTCAGTGGAATGGCCAGAAGGAATCAAACAGGGAAATTAAATCACAGAGTGTCTGATTGGTGGAGGCTTTAGAATACCCTCCAGTAGAGGAAGCAAAGTTATACAGTTACTGGAGGCAACAGTGGGGATCATTTGTCTTCACATTGACAGGCTGGCCTCTCTGGCTCTGCACACCTTATTTTTATTATAATTCTAAAATGGCTTTCAAATACAGGCTGCTTCATTAGCTTAGTAGGACATCATTGGCCAATGTTGTTTCACAGGGCTGTGCCTGCAGTACCTCATTGTATAGCCTGGGAGTCGCTGCCAAGAAATGCAGGTGCTAAATGAAGTTCTCTGACCACATGATCATCTATATTGATCTCAATATCCTGCAGGCGTCTTTATCCTCTCAATATCCTCTAGCCTCCTGTCATGGAGACTTCATCTGGTCACCTGGAGCTCACCTCCCTGGAGTTGATGAAAAACTTTCATTTTTTACATTCAGCGTGTCACATCAACCATCAAAATATTCTGAAGTTGGTTTGTTCCTTGGAAAACCATTTGCTGCAAATCAAAAAATCTTGAGTCAGAAAAAAGATGTTAATGACAGAGAGATGAGAGCAGCATAAACAAAGCTGCTGCCACTCCACCTGTAGCAGAGCAGAGGGAGGCCTGGGGTGTGTTGGTCGCCAGCCCTCAGACTTCACACAGACTTACCGACACCATAGCATCCCACCGTGGGGGTGCTGAACAAGGAAAGCCCATCAGGTCAAAAGGGGAAAGGACCTCAGAAATTCCAACTCCTCTTTTTGTGTTTGCTTGTTTGGGGTGGGAGGTGGGGGGTTGGGACAAGGCTCTGTCTCACTCTGTCACCAGGCTGGAGTGCAGTGGTTTCATCACAGCTCAGTGCAGCCTCCAACTCCTGTGCTCCTATGATCCTCCTGCCTCAGCCTCCCAGACAGCTGAGATTACAAGGCTGCACCACAACTGGCTGGTTTGTTTCTTTGTTTGTTTGGGGGACTTTTCTATGTAGAAGCAGGTGTCCCTATGTTGCCCAGGCTGGTCTCAAATTCCTGGGCTGAAGTGATTCTCCCGCCTTAGGTTCCCCAAACTGCTGGGATTATAGGCGTGAGCACCACACCTGGTCCCCAGCTCCTCTTGACAAATGCTAGTAATCAAAATTTAACTTCCAATTATTCAATAAAATCCCACTACCACCCAGCACTGCAACACAAGACTTTCTTCCTCCCTGCCCCCAAGAACATGAAGTTGGAACTCATCTAATTCAGTGGTTCAGTTTATGTGGGCAAACAAGCAATCAGGAACCCTGGCATCACATGGGGCACCTTTCCTCACGCTCAATTAGCTGGGAACCTAAAACTGCTCTAAAAGATAAAGTCTCTTATGAAAAGCTCTTGTATGTTACAAAAGATAGAGGAGGCAGAACAAGAGTGAATCTTTTGAATATCTGATGGAAGTATCAGTGTTCAGCCACTGCAGGCTAAGACCAGTCACAGAGGTTGCCTTATTTTCAGCGCCTTGCTGCAGTCTCATCCTTAACCCATCGCCTTCCTGGACCTCAGAACCCCCATCAGAACCCGGCCTGCTTCCCGCTGTCACTTGCACCCCCTGGCTCCAGACATGGTCCCCACAGCTTATGTGATCTTACCAAGTTAAGCTGAAGGCTGACTTCCTCCCTCTCCCCCTGCTCTGAACCTGGACGATCACTAAGGCAGTGATTTTCAACCTTTTTTGGTAAATCTCACTGCACACTTGAACTTACAAATTTCCGCAGCACACTAAAATTATGTTGCCCCCCCAAAAAAAACAAAAGAGAAAGGGGCGGGGGAAGGAATTATACTTATGGTGCTTTGAACTTGTTCTGGAAATAACTGAATTATCTTTACAAATTTCCAGGGCACACCTAAGATCCTGTCATGGCACACCGGGTTAAAATCACTAAAGACACTCCACGTAGGGCAACCTCTGTTCCACCAAGGTCAGAGCGCTGGCCAGACCCAGCTTCACTCTGCAATGGAAAATACCTGGCAGGGAACGACCTGGACAAAGGGGAACACAGGCAGTTTGACTTCCCCTTTCCCTGTTTGCCCAGGGTTAGCGTTAGGGAGTCACACAGAAAAGAGACACAGCACACACGCACACAAACACACACACTCCAGCACCCCTGAGCACGCAGGTTTACGGCCAAGAGTGGAAAACTAAGCTAATAATTTTGCTGTGTTATTTAAAATATGGGGAAGTTTAAAGGACACACCTCAAGCCTACTGTTCACACACACAGTCATCATTAAAGAATCCATTTTCCCAGTTTTGCAATCCCGCGCGAAGCCACAGCCGTCTCCGGCCTGAAGGCGGCGGTCGCCGCGCCCCTGAGCGGGACACGCGCCGCCCCGGCCCCGCCGTGCTGCGGACAAGCGCGGCCTCTGCTGGACGCACCGGCAGACCAGCGCCGCCCTGGGTCCGCCCAGAAAAAGAGAAGAGAAAGCGGTGCTTCTGGAGGAGGAGAACACTTATTTTGTTTTGGTTATAAAATCACCTTTCTAACTCTATGGGATTGAAAACAAACAAACCCGTTAGACCCTTTTTTTTGGGGGGGGGGGCGTTTCCAGAAACAAACTTGGTTCAGAGTGTTTGCCATCGTGTTGGTACTTAAGGGATTTTTAAAGAGCTCTGTATGTTCTGTGCACAGGTCCTAATAGCGACTTTACCGCCTAATAGAGACCGGTTTCTCTTCTGCCCCCTTGGCTGCCAGAGCTGCAGATTATTGGTGCAGGGGCAGAAATGCCTGAAGCGTAATCCTGAAACCCCTGTAACTGCGCTTCAGGACTGAATTTTCAGAACTCCTGGGGGAAGAGGATGTGCTTGAGATCAGTCAGTGGGGGCCAGAAACCTTCACACACCTTGATGAACTTCTCCGCGTGGCTGCAGTGAGATTTGGATATTTTCAGAATTCTTAGGTCCTGAATTGGAGGGGGTGGGATGTGAATGATTTTGAAAAAGAGTACGTTCTCTTGCACACGGCATATATCCTGACGCGTTAAAATGTGTTCTGCTTCGCAGCATCCCCTTCACACACTGTTTCACGGGCCCAGTGAATGACCGAGTTTGGTGGTTGAATTTGCTGCCTCTGAATGTCTAAAAACACCAGTTTGTAACCTGACTCTGGTATTTCCTAATTAGGCAATTTCAGGTAAGTTATCCAAACTTTCTAAGCCTCAGTTTTCTCCCTGTAAAATGGGATTGGTCATAGTGTTCCAAAGAGTTACTGGGAGAGTTGGGTGAGGTGATGTGTGAGCAGTTAGCATGGTGAAGGCTGCTCTACAGTAAATGTACGGTGAACACAAGTTTAATTGTTAAACGTGAGGTAATTGTGTACACAGGGGCTTCTCCTTCCCTTCCTTCCTTCTTTTCTTCTTCTTCTTTCAACAAATATTCGCAGTTTGGCCTCTGTGTAAAACTCTTCCTGAGACGCTGCAGAGTATAACAAGTTGAAAACGTCGTATTTCTACCCTCAGGGACTTTCAGTCTCGTTATTTTACCATGTGAATATAGGTCAGAGATTCTTTAACCTATTTGCTAATATCCTAGAATAATTCCAATTGACTTTGGATGAAAATGCTCAAAATTCTCAGGAAATTAAGCAATAAGCCTTTACCTGAAAAATGAATTTATGCCTTTCAGATCTTAGAGGTGAAGACATAGAAAAAAGTCCTGTTATTTGTCAGTGTTTGAAAGGGAGTCATTGGTGGTCATTGACGGTATCCAGTTCGTAGGCAAGACTTTACTTTGGGCAAGAATAAAGGCAAGTTAGTTTTAATGTTCCTCTAGCTATAGAAACATTTCTACCCGGGGACAATGTCAGAAACTTCAGGGAATTTCACAGCTCTTCTCTGGGGGAATCGAGTGCTCTCGGTGTAGACCGGCACCCACAACCCAGCATCAGTGCAACATCGTCCCCTCCGTCATTCCTGATTCCCCTGTTATATACTGTCACCTGCCGGGTACCAGCAGAGACACTGAACCAGATCCACAGCTAACCAGGACAACATCCTCTGCCTGTGGAAGTGTGTGGTCATCAGCAGGAGAGAGGGATTCTGACTTCTCCAGGCTCTCAGATCTACAAGGCTGCATCTCTGCCTGGCCCATCCAGGGGAGTGTGTGCATCGGAGAGATTCTGGCAACTCTCCTCCGGGCACTCACCGGGAGGAGGGCTAGAGTTGTGGACCCACAACAGAGCCAACTCAATTCCTTGCCAACCAATTTAGCCAACTGGTTTGATCAAACCAGTTTCTCAACATTGCCCCTTAACTTTCTGGCTGGACTAAGGTAGTATCTTTCTCTTCAGTAAGCAGATTGTGGACCTCACTTAAACCCAGTAACAAAGAGACTTACTGACAAGATTTGTGTAGTTATTTATTTGCCACATTTAGCCATATCTCAGCAGGGATTATTGGATGAACTCGACACTTGTGAGCCTCTCAGGAGTGGTATTGGGATTGGGAATACATTCTTTTGAAGTCTGCCTTCCAATTCAATCTGTTCTTTGGGCCAGATCCCAATAATCATATCTGTCTCCCTTGTGAGTGTTTGATTGTGGATGAGGCAAATTGTTCCTCTTTCTGCCCAAAGAAGAGATTATTACCTTAAAAAAAAGATGGTCTTATAAAAGGCAAGTTCAAATGCACATGAAAATAATAATACTGCTTAGCCCTTCCACTCCACCTTTCATCTATAGAGCTCAAAGTACTTGGCAAACATTAATTAATTCTCAAAATAGCCTTATGAAGTGAGTAAGGGTATTATCTTTATAATAATACATAAACACTGGCTGGTTTATGAAAGCAGCCACTTAAAAGGGACAATTCTATAGGATCAGTTTCAAAAACAGTCTTCTCACCTGGTCTAGACCTAATACTTTTGGATAAGACATTTTTGAAGTGCCAAATTTACTAATAATATGATATCCTAGAATGAACGTACATACTTTCAAAATTATTTCTTTTAGTGGTTTTAGGCAATCTTATCTATTTGAAGGAACTTCTTAATGTTAAAAAAAAATACTAATTGTGGTTCATTCAATCTAAATGATGTTAGTCTGTACACATGAAAGAACGCCAAACTGTCCTAGTCCATAAACTTGATGATGAGAACCCAGGGTCTTATTTCAAATGCATGTGGATTTGAAGGTGTTATGGTAATCTCAGGGTTTTGAAATGTTTTCTGTTATTATTTTAAATTTTGAATGGATCACAAGTTATAGTTCCATGACTCTTTAAAAGGGGTGCCAGCCAGAATTTCTGTATCTCATCACCAGAGAAGAAAAACACTCAGGGTGGGTAAAAGCTGACGATTTGGTTGTCTCCTGAATGAATCACACAGAAAGGTGGTCTGTTTTTCTTTTGTGTTCTTTGCTTCCTTTGTCACCGGTCATGACCACCCCAAGCATTCTGTTCCCGAGTCTCTCAGAGTTGCGTACAGAGCACGGCTCCCTCCGTGGAGCATGGTGCACACGGGCCTGCCTATCCTGTCACAACTTCAGTTCCATCCGTGCTTATTCATCCTGAGGGCAATGCTCCTTATGTGAAGTTTAAGGAAGCAGATGGATTAAAAATCCTGGAAAGTTAATTTTTTGAGTTGAGTAGAAACTATACTTTCCCACTGTCCTCAAATTCCCTCTACACTAAGAACTACCTCACATCCAGGAAGCCCTTGGTAAACATTAATTCAGGATTTATTTTGTTCTGTAGAAATATAAAAATTTTGGGAAAGCTTACTGGGAAGGGAGCCAGGCCTGGTCAGAAGTAGAGTTTTGACCTAGATACATGTGCAGAGACACGGTTTGAGATTCTCACTGGACTTGTTCATTTCAGAATGGCCACAAATTCAGTAGCATGGCAAGGAAAACAGGCTTGCCCATGACTTGTATCATTGGGATTTGATGGAAAGAGATGGGTTCATCTCTGGAGTTAAGCATTACTGTGTGTCGAAGGGTTTGGAGAACATTGATTAAAGAAACATTTTCTTGATTGATAAGAAAAAAGCTTCTTCTACCCCTTCAAGGAGTTTACACAATGCACCATATAGCATGCAGTGTGTTGCCTAGTGCTTAATAAAAATAAAATAGAAAAGAAAAAAAAATGAGAAAGAAATATAAAACTTTCCCCAGACTCTGACTGAAATTATTGTTTATAGTCTTGTTTGGATAGAGCCTGTCTGCTAAACTTTTATATGTGTTGCTCTGAATTTTCTACCTATTAGAACTTGAATATACCACTCAATGGTGCAATATTGATCCATTAAGTCTATCTGCTTGCCTTCGTCAATGGCTTCACTTAGTACCCTCGAGAGAGAGAACTTGGTTTGGGTCTCATAATTTTGGCCGAGCTGATGGTGTCCAATCTCCAAAGTGGGATAAACCAGATTCCTCCCTGTGTTTATCTTGGCCTGCCATGTCTCTTTATGGAGAAAATGGTCCAAATAAAGTGTTTCCTCTGTGTATTTTGACAGGAAACACTACTAATATGCTTTCCTTTTGTTGTGTGCCTTGCTTTTTTCTCTCAGTGTTGTTCAAATATTTTCAGTACAATGACATATTTATTAATCCACTCCTCTCAGCATGGGGCATGGAATGATTGGTTCTTCTGTAAAGCCCTCTTAGAAAAGGTGGTTTCTCCAGTGAGAGTTAATAATATTACTACTATTCATGTAAAAAACACTGAGACAATCTCTTAAAAATGGAGCACATTTATCTAAAACAGCTGGTAAAGAAAGCACGCAGACCCAGCCAGAGGCGGCAGTGTCAGAGGTCAGGGTTAACACCGACCTGGGTGGAACTTTGAAGCTGACATTTTACAGATTATATGTGTCTCAGCACACAGTGGGCATGGCATATAAATTGGACTTTGAGGCCCCTATTTGTTCTCTGCATTTTTATGAGCCCACAGAGCTCTTTTTTGAAGCAGCATACATAGAAAATAAAAACTCATTTTAATGTGGTAGAACTATTCACAGTAAATCACATTTATATCCCGGCTTTTCCCAGGTATAAGATTCTCTCTCTCTCTCTCTCAGAGCCTATTTTTCAACCTGGGTAGCTTATTTTTTACCTTTACAGTATTGTAAACCTAGTTCCTCCCTTCTCCTAGCTTTGACTTATGAATCAGAGTGTAGAGTCAGCTATACTAGGTATTAAGTACCACAGGACACTGTTGGTAAGTTATGTGAGGTGTTCAGCTAGAACGAGCTGATCTTTACCTCCAGGAAAATCCCCTGATACCATAAAATACTAAAACACAAGCACTTGGGCACTGGAAGAAAGCATCTGATTTCAAAGAGATTGAGTTCCACTCTGGAACTAATTATATCATTCGTTTTATTGATTTTTTAAAGTTGCTAGGTGTTTTAACTGGAGAAGGCTGGCGACCGAGAGAGAAACATACTGGCAGAGACTGCCACGGGCACTTTAGCCACCTAATTAATTTTCAATAAAAGCTCGCAATAGTTAATTTGCTCTAGACTCAATGTAAATCAAACTGAGACAAATAGGTTAAAATTAGAAATGTGTGATGGAAACCATGTTTATGGTCAAAATTACCTTTCACCCTGGAAATAACACAGATTGGCAGGGAAAGAAAATGAGACCACACAGGCTTTTGTTCAAATAGACTCTTAAGTGAATTAAAGATTTTATTTAGGGGAAACTTGGACCTGAAAAATTTGTCTGGGATCTATGAAATAATATTATTTTAATAAAAAGTATAGTTTAAAAAAATGTTCCCTTGAAAATCACAGAATTAAGACATCTCTGCCATCATACAAAGTTGCCTGGTGCCCTCTTTCATTTTTTTTTCTTCCCAGACTTAACACAATGTAGGGTAAAGTAGTAAAAATACTATAAAGTTATTAAGTTCCCGGGTCAAAATTGGCAGACATACCCACCCAACATTCCTTCAGCTCCTACGTTTCAAAACACGACTTTCCAACATCAAATAACCATTTTTACTTTTATGAGAACACAGACGTAGATTTCTTGTGATTGTATAATGAGACTTCAATCCTCCAATTAAAATACCCAGACAATATAGATGTCTTTGGCCCAGTCCACTGGACAAATATTATTATTAAGCTTCCCTCCAGGACTTTGTATTTGCGAAATATTTTATGGGCTTTAATCATCTTAAATTGCCTTAACTTTGCCCATTTTCTCCATGCCTCTCTGCTATTGCTCAGGCAACCACTTCATTTTAACCCACAAACTGCTCGTGTGCTACAAGGTGAAATAAGCTAATTTTATAACAGGTTGGAGTGTTAGTCTCAGAGATTGTTGGCATTTCCTTTGTCCTCTGCCGAACATGGCAATTTAAAGCACCCCTGGATTCTGTTTTTATTTCACTTTTGCCAAGTTCATGAAGTAAATTCCCCCTTTCCCACTCAATCTGGTTTTTCTTTCTGCCCCAAAGGAATGACGTTGTCACTGTAATGTCTTCTAATGCACTATAAATGCCGTGATGAATTGGAGGCAGGCCGGTTTCTTCTGAGTGGGAGTCCATTATCCTGTCAGAGTGTTCCTTTCCTGTAACTTAATTTTTATTGTAACAAATGACTAAGTACCAAAAAATGAAACAACGTGATGGGCTGATCTAAGTGGCCTTCCTCTGATGGTAAGTGGAACAGAGTGACAATTGTTTGCAGCTGGCTTCCAGAGGGCTCTCTGATGATGACATTCACCGTCTAAATTGAAGCTATCAGAAGTATTTTCTGGGCGTTTGTGGAAGACCTTCATTCACACTGACTGACCAGTGATAGCAATATAAATAAATGCTTTGCAAAAGAAGTGACATTAA
Source organism: Galagoides demidoff (assembly GCA_963574575.1). NCBI lineage: Eukaryota > Metazoa > Chordata > Mammalia > Primates > Galagidae > Galagoides > Galagoides demidoff. Next base: position 9,510 of record CAUYQV010138562.1, read on the forward strand.
GAATAAGAGTGGAAAAGACAGATCCTCAAATTTAGCTGTTTGTAAGAATCACCTGAAGATCCTGTTAAACTGACATGCTGGGTCCTGGTCCCAACCAGACAAGGATTCAGTCAGCGGAGGAGGGACCTAGGAATAAGCATTTTAAAGAAGCATCTTTCCAATTCTGTCAGAGGAGTTGTATAAATTATACTCAGAAACATTTGTCTGGAGTTTCTAGTCAATCGGTCATTTGAATAAATGTCCCCTGTACACTTTACCCTGCTTGGATTTCTAACTAAGGTGGTTGTCTCAATTCATAGTTCCACTCTGAATGTGATGTGTTCACAACTGGTCCATTTTTCTTTCATTTTTTTCATAGGTGAATAATCACCAACATGTCTAGAAGAACATGTGAGAATGTTGATCTGGAATCCACAAATCCCCAGAAATCCAATCCATTTGATAAGTGACTCAAGGCTTATTCTGCATCAGAGCATTCACAGATTTCACCATATTCCCAAATGGGTCTGTGACCCCAAAAAGATTAAGGACCACTATCCCCAAAGTGGACAAACCCAGCATCATTAATATGAAACTTCCACAGCAAATAAACCGTTGGAATGTCTAAAATGTGTGACTGATTATTTGTGTGACGGGTACAACTGATACTAATGTTCTAACTTTATAAGTGATTCATGTTTTAGCATAAAAATAAAGCTCATTTCAACCCTTCTGAAGTATAAGAATGTCTGATATCTGAGATTTAACATGCGATGTCCCAGAAGCACTGAAACTTCCTTCCCAAGGAACATTTAGAAACAAAGGACAGAAGCACAAGATTTTGCCTCTAGGGGTTTAAATGGAGTTTATTTTGGAAGCAGGGAGGACTGAAATAAATTCGAGAAGATCATGGAATCTCAACATCAATTCATGTGTCTATTAAGCATCTATCGAGGGCCTATCAAGAAAAATAAAAACTATTATGTTTACTGGAGTCTGAGGCCAGCAGATCGGAGACATGTCCCAGGTTCATCCAAGCATGCAAATTCTGGTGGCAGCATTTCCATCCATTTCGTCAGAATAATCTCAGTAAAAACTACGGTTGGCTTTATCAATCCATCATGCCACCTGTAAACCAAACAGACAACTGCAAAAGAAAGTTTGGACATCACTTAATTAAAGGGCTAGACGAGATGGGATATTGTTGAGGAAAGAAGTAAAATAATGGATTTTTAAGTAAAAGCACAAATCCTTAATCCATTGATTTCCATGGACATAGTGCTAACCTTTCTGAATAATCATAAAATACAGTATGGAAGACAAATCAAAGAACTACCAAATATGCTGGCTATACTTAAACAATTTCTGGTGGTTTAGGCAAGATGTCTTTTACAGGATCTCCAAGCATTTCACTTTAATCACAAACCAGGAGGTGTTAAAGGGGTTAATGAGGTCCCAACTCATTGTCAACTAATTATCTTTAAGTTGTTGTCAGCACATTCTAATCATTACTGCCCCTGCCCCCTCCACTACTGGAGGTGTACAATCCTAGAGTAATACCAAACCAACCAACCAACTCGTGGATGACTCACCTGACTGCTGTGTAGTTTGTTAAACTAAACCACTGCTGTCACCAACACACACGTGTGCTTGCATACAAACACACATGCTTACATGCAAAAAGCTTTTAGAAACTTTCATCTTTTTGAAAGGGCAGGGGGAAAAAAAATCAATAAAGTGGTAGCCTGGCCAGCAGCAGGGATGGCTGAAGCAGCATGGGTGGCTGGGCTGTATGAGAAACAGATGTAAGCACTTTGGGAATTGAGCAGCCATTTCTCTTTACAGCCAAATCAACCAGCCAATGGAAGGCAATTAATGTCCCTACCATCGCTCACCCACTCATTCCACCGAAAGATTATTCGGTTTGGGTATTGGAGCCAAGAGCACAAAGGGGCATGCACCCAGCTGGGGAACACATGATTTAGGATCCTTCACCAACGTTGCGTTCTTAAAGATGATTCATTCCACAGTTTGCAGCCGCTGCAGGGAAGGGCTTTCTTGCTGCTATGATTTTACACATTCTATCATCAAACAAGTCTAAATTCATCTGTTGCCATTTACATCCATATCTTTTTTAAAAATTTATTTTTCTTGCCCTAGAAATCCTCTTGGAGTTGGTAAAAGATGTGAACCTGATGCAAGTGGATTCTTGTTGGTGTGGTTTCTCAAATGGAATTAGACAGTACAGGGTTAAGGGTTTGGGCTGATGCAATCACTTTGGAAAACAGGCAGTTTTCATAAAGATAAGTAGATATTTACCCTACAACTCAGCAATTCCACTCCTCAGTGTTACCCAAGAGAAATCAAAAGATATGCCCACAAAAATAATCATTCAAGAATATTCATAGCAGCATTACTCATAATAGCTCCAAGCTGGAAACAACCCAAATGTCCACCCAGAGGAGAAAGAAACAGTAATGAGATTGTACATTCATACAATGGAACATCACTCAGCAGTAAAAAGGAATGAGTTATTGATACACAACACTGTGGAGAATCCCCAAAACATCATGTTGACCAAAAGAAGCTGGATAGAAAAGAGTACAAGCAATATGATTCATTGATATGCTGTCCATGAATAGGCAAAACTAATCTACAGTGATAGATGTCAGAAGTTGCCATTGGCAGGGGATGACTGACTGGAAAGGGGCACAGAGGAACTTTCTGGGGGTGATGGAAATAGTCTCTGTCTTGTTTTGAATCATGGTGAGTTTGTGAATATAGTTGACAGAAGGTATCAAGCTGCACACCTAAGATTTGTACATCGCATTATATGTAAATCCTATCTCAAGGTTTTCAAAAATTAAAGTTAAGGATTTAGGAAATACAAATGATGTGACAGAAAAAAAGGATGAGTAAATCAGGAAAATGGGGGAAATTGGTGATGCTGGGGAAAGTTTAATTAACAGTGAGAATATATGTGGGTGTAGGTAGAAATACCTCGTTATTCTTGAGTGCTCTGGAGTGCTTACTAGGGGCCAGCGTTGTGCGAATCACTTCAAAATATGTTATCTCATTTAATCTTCTCGTTTTCTTTGACCCTTCAGTACACAGAATTGGATTAATCTTATTCCCTGGTCCATGACACATTCTCATCATTGGTCCAGGCCTGGGTAGTTTTACTTACCTGGTTACTTTCCTTTGCAGTATGTATTCACAAGCCCACCGCCCAGATCCACACTATAACCTGCGATCTTGCTGATTGGTCTTCTCTCCCTCATCTCCTTCCAGCTGCCCCTCAAAATAATCGTCACCCTGAGCCCTGTGTTTATTATTCCTTTTCTTTTTTTTTACATATAACTTTACTGATGCTATAAGAATTCATGAAAAATAGATTTCAGTGGTATTTCACTCTAACTTTATGACAAAACACGCTGTACATAATCTTTGAGGGTTTACTGGTTTTCCCTTCACACTATATTGCTAAGATCCATCTAAATTGCTGTGTGTTTCTATGTCAGTTAATCTTTACTACAACCCTGTGAAATAGTTATTATATACATTTATTGAAGATAAAGGTCAGAATGAAGGTCAGAAAAGTTAATTAAAATGCCCAAGGACACCCAGGCAGGAAGGTGTAGAGGCAAGATTCAAAGCTGAAGCTCTTCACCAGCAGGCTCCCAGCCCTCTCCATTCTCCATCAGGTGAATGGCCACATCTCCGTCTGTGCCTATACCTGATACCTGCCCATCTCCATTGCTACCAACATAAACTTCAACAGGCAATTCAGCTTATGAAGTATGAAAGAATCGGCCAAGTTCATCTAATAATACATGGGTCATTATTATACTCTGGTCGAGAAATATGAACATATAATTTCAAGGGCTTAGTCCTCTAAAATTCGGAGTATACAACCAGATAATGTCCTAAGAAAAGCACCAGAAAGCAGAGCAGTGAATGTGAGCATGTGTGTGTGTACATGTGTGTATATGTGTGCACGTGAGTGTGTATGTGTGTGCATGTGTGTATGTGTGTGCACGTGCGTGTGTATGTGTCCACATGCATGTGTATGTGTGTGCATGTGCGTGTGTATCTGTGCATGCGTGTGTATGTGTGTGCTCCACATGCGTGTGTATGTGTGTGCATGCACCTGTGTATGTGTGTGACACACTCTGGAGAGTGTCTTAGAACAACATCCTTATGCTATCTAATCTCATATGCTAAAAGGGCAAATGCACAAACCCTGTTTACCCCAGTCCTTGCTCTGCACCTTCTAACTGTATACCAGAGGCCATGGAAACTAGATCACCCTCTCAGGATGCCATTACGGCCAAGCAGAATCTCATTAAAAATCAATTCCTTAGGTCCATAAAGCCAATTTATTTTATCTTCCTGGAGTGCCTGCTGCTAGCAGTTACACAGTTCCATTGTGTGGCAGTCTTGTCTGTTAAGAACATTGCACAAAACAGCCATTTAAAGATTTTCCATTTTTATGTTAAACTTTATAATTTTACAGCAGTTTAAGTTTACAGGGTTTGCTTCTCAAGCTTAGGGTATCTTGTTACGTGCGTTAGAAGTAGCATTGCCAGTCCTACAGTCTCACTAATTAAATATTTGCCTTCATAAACTAGATGCTGTCTGATCTGAATGTGCAGATGAATTGGGTAGCAAGGGTCCCAGAGCTGAAGAAGCCTGATTTGGCCAATTCTAGCAATGTCTCGATCCTCGCTGCTTTCTGACAGTTGAGGTGTGGTAGTCCCACGAAAATCAGGTGGGAGATTTGCTCTTCGTAATGACTTTCATTCAAGTATCTCTAAATATCCTAGAAGTCAGTATTGGCCAAATTTTATAAATGAGGAGTTGAAAGCACATAGAGATTTAGTGACCTGTGCAGGTCACACCCTGAATGAGCAACAGAGCCAGAAGAAATTGGAGAGGTTACTCTGGCCTCATCTGGAATCCTTTAACTCTCTTGACCCCCTTCAGTGGGTTTAGGGACTGGCTGATTTCAAAGATCAGTGACCTTTGTGGACTAGCACTTGGCAGTGAAACATCGAGGTTTGAATTTCTCAGATTTTGGCCATTGGGTCCAGGGTGCAGGCTCAGTTTGAATTTTAGAAGCATCTATGTTGTTACTGAGCAGAGTAAGGAGGGATGGAGAAGAATGGGTTGGGCTGGAATTGAAGTAGGGAGAGACTTATGGTCACTACACGCACCCAGTGCTCCTTCCCCACCTCATGTTGGGGGATGGGTAAGGTACATATATCTTCAAAGTTTTTAAAAAATGTTAGAATCGACATTGGAAGGAACAAAACCCAGAACAAACCTCAGTATTATTCAGCCATTAAAAAAGACAGAGACTTTCTATCTTTTGAATTAACCAGGATTGAGTTGGCATTAGTAAAGCATCGCAAAATGGAGAAGAAAAAAAATAAAAACTAAAATTTCCTAGTAGAAAATAACACGGTTCATCTTACAAGGGTACATGTGAATCTTTCTAAATGTAGAATATAAATGTCTTAACACAATAACTAAGAAAAGGCCATGAAGGCTATGTTAACTGGTTTGGTGAAAATATTTCAAATTGTATATAAAACCAGCACACTGTACCCCATGACTGCACTAATGTACACAGCTATGATTTAATAAAAAAAAAAAAAAAGAAAGAAAGAAAGAAAGTAACAGGGTTATCCTCTGTTAGAGCACCATTCTCCCACAGGTCTTATGTGGAGTGGTGTCTGCAAGATGGTAACCAGTGTTAAAACAAAAGAGAGGTACTTCTTGGTTCAAATATATTGGCACAGTTTTACACACTTGCTTTCCTTCAGGGAGACATCTAAGCATGTAATCATGTTAAAGTCTCCAAAAAATCCTACAGGGAAGAACCTTGGACCTGTTTGACTGTAGACTCTCACCACTCTGCAGCCGAACTGCAACATACGACACCGCAGGAAAGCAGAAACAATCTACAGAAGACGCTTCAAGTAAATGAGTGCTCCTTCAATATTAAAAATAAGGGTCTTGGCCCAGTCCACTGTAAAGCCTTCTATTTAAATCCTGTGTCACAGATTCCTACCACTGGAAACAGATCCAGTGCTTTAGAGAGGAGGCACAGAACATGAAGTCACTTTCCAGGTCACAGGCTAAGGTGGAAAAGGGGCCGTGGTCCAGGTTTCCCACCTTCCAAGCCAGTGCTTATCACTCTGCCACCAAGAGAATCTTTCGTATCTCCCTGCCCCAAATCCTCTGTAAATTTAGAATCATTTTAGTGTGGGCTTGAAAGCACAAAACTGAAATTGCTATGTTTTCTGTGCTAAGGTTTGCCTCAGGTGAGACAGGGCTAGGGGAGCAGGATCTAGAAGAGCTCCAGAGATGAACCCAAGAATTTGAAAAAAGTATGCTCCAGGAGATGCAAAAAGTTTTAAAGGCCAGGGCGGTGGCTCACACCTGCAATCTTAGTCCTCTGGGAGGCCGAGGTGTGAGGATTGCTTGAGTTCAGGACTTCAGCCTGAACAAGAGTGAGACCTCATCACTACTAAAAATAGAACAATTAGGTAGGTGTTGAGGCAGGCACCTGTAGTCCCAGCTACTCTGGAGGCTGAGGCAGGGGGATCGTTTCACCCCAGGATTGCTTTGAGGTTGCTGTGAGTTAGGCTGAGATCACCATACTCCAGCCTGGGCAAAAGAGTGAACCTCTGTCTCAAAAAAGAAAGAAAGCTTTCTGATAATGATAGGTCCAGAGAGCACGCAGTGACAACCAGACTCTAAAGTTCTATAAAGCAGGGAGGTGAGAAAGCTTTTGAAAACAGAGAAATTCTGAGGGCGCAGGTTTGGTAGGTACCCTGCAGGGGGAGGTACAGGGACAGTCATGCATGAGCCTCATGAGTCACCGGCTTGACTCAGCCCTAATACGTGGACCTTGGACAGATGGAAACGTGCTTTATGAAAGTCCTGAAGAGGAACGTCTCACAAGAACATGTAACTAGAAATGGCTTTATGTGCCTGGGTTGTCTATAAACCTACTATTCCCTTTATTTGTGCACATTTTAGGCTAATAGAGGCCCTAAAACTGGTGTAATAATCTGTGTACATTGAAAAAATTCTGATCTTCTGGGTTTCCTTGAATTGGAACTTAGGGAGGGAAATGAGGTGAGGAGAGGTGGTAGGGAACGAGTTTTTGAAGGAAAAACAAAACCCTGACTGCCTGGGCAGGGTGGTAGAGGGTGGAGTCGAAAGGAGGCGTCAACCACGCCAAGTCCAAATAGACTGGGAGGCTTTTGTTTGGAATCCTCCTTTGGCCGTGTTTTATCCCAGTATGGTTTCCATTCTCAACTGAGAGAAGAACCCGGAGGAAAACAGAACTGGCTCAGTCTGGGTTCCTACAATGCCTTTGGAATCATGGAGACATCTTCTCCCTGTAACTCTGAAAAACATGAAAGCAGCTATCGGCTCTGAGCACATCTGATAGACTAAATTTATTTCCTGTCAACAGGAATAATTCTGATTTATATCTGGTTTTCCACTTCACTCACTCACACAAGACCCACATGGAGAGCGCACAGCAAGATGGAGGCCTTGGTGGGGATGGACGCCTACCTGGCCACACTGACCCACCCAAAGGAGGCCCTGGGGACTGAGAAAGACCCTTCGATATTCTGCCTCTCCTCACATGCTAATCCCCTGTGCATCCTTCCAGTGAGGTATTTATTACAGGGCTACAGAGGAGCTACACTTGGGCTTTGATCTCGGAGCCCTCACCTACCCTTCTTGAGATCCCCAAGGTTGGTTGGCCTGTATCCAAAAATTATAGCAAGATGCTAAATGATCCGTGCTGGCATCTGGCACACTGTTTTCTTCTTTTAATATTCCGGTACATCAGAGGAGCACGAGAATTTCTAAAATTCCATTTTCTTCTAAAAATTGATCGATTGTACAGGCAGTGGAAATTGAATGAATGTGACTTTTCAGTTCATTCCATCTCATCTGGTTTAGAATTCAGAAGCATTGCTTTGCACTGTGTGGTTATTACACTGTATGATGCATTGAATTTAAGATGTCCTTAATCATAACTTGCACCATTACATTATGTATTGCTAAAAACTAAAGAATGCTTCCACTAAAAATAAAACCTAATGATTTTTACATTTACTGATTTTTGTAGTTTCTTTCTATTTGAAGTGTTCTTTTCTACTTATTTAGATCGATCTCTGTGCAACACACTTACACAGACACAAAAAAGAAAATACACGTAAAATCAAGCGGCTAAGGTTTCTCAAAACTTCTTCACACTCCAGGCTCCAGCTCTTCAGGATCTACTTAGAGATGGAATCTTTGATGCCTATATTACCATACACAGTGCAGGGTTTTGCTCCCAAACACAATGCACAGTGACAGCTACCAGACGACCACCGCCTGGCTGTCAGTAAGTCTAAGTTCCATGGATTGTGAGAAGCTAAGATTTTGAGACACATCCTGATTTTAGAGATGTTAAAATATGTGTGTCAGGGTGAAAGTGTGGGGGGGTGTTCAGTTTAGGATGAAGGAACTACAGTCTGTCCTTCAGTGGAAACAGGGTATCAGATTGAAAGCAAGGAACTTCTGAGGGTGGGAGAGAGGTCGGGTGCCCTGCAGGGACACACACTGGGACAGCTGCTCATGGGCCTCTTGAAGGAAAATTTCTTAAATTTTGAAAGCTTTTTACTTAGATTGAATGGCTGTTTCAGTGTAAGTGATTCACAGGGTTATACCTAAGCATACTTAATTTTGCTTCTAGAAAGACTCTAGAGGGCAGTGCCTGTGGCTCAGTGAGTAGGTGCTGGCCCCATATACGAAGGGAGGCAGGTTCAAACCTGACCCCAGCCAATTGCAACAAAAAATAGGCAAGTGTTGTGGTGGGCGCCTGTAGTCCCAGCTACTCAGGAGGCTCAGGCAAGAGAATTGCCTACACCCAGGAGTTGGAGTTTGCTGTGAGCTGTGTGACGCCAGCTCTACAGAGAGTGATAAAGTGAGACTCTGTCTCTACAAAAAAAAAAAGACTCTAGACAAGGCCTAGACGCTAAAAGGTATGACGATTGAGTTCTCGAACTCATCCTGGAAAAGTGCTGCATATCTCATCGCTAAATATCACCACAGTCACCTTTAAACTACTCCCCGGGCCATTGGGTGACCGCAGATGTCCAGCAATGAGGGATGTAGCACTTGTTCTAGGATGAGTTAAGGAACGTAATTGTCAGACCTTGTAGTTCCTGGGAAAGGATCCTGCCAATATTTATTAATCTTTCACTAAAACAAACACATTTTCAAATATAAAAAATTCATGTCTATTTGGCAAAGCTTTTGGTAAAAAGAAGACTCTAGCAGTCCTCTCTGCTTTTGAGCCTACACTTACGACAACGTAAATAACATGTACTTTTCCAACTTTAGAGCCAGGATTTTTCTTTATGACATAGCTCTAAAAGTAACACATTTTATGAAAAAGGTTTTTTAGAGAAAACATGAAATTGTTCATAAACAGTAGAATTGTGTTGAAAAAAAGACTCTACATTGTTTGAATAAAAATTGAAGATAAGCGTGCCAGTTGTTTTTTGAATGGTTAACTGGCATGTATTAAAACACAGAATTATTACGAAACTCATAAGCATTCATATTTTATTTACTCCCAGGAACTTTAAGTTTTAAAACTAATATTTCACGTGCACATATACAATCCCATAAAAGCTGAGTTTTTGGCTTGCCTTAGGCCTCTAAGTGGTTAAATGCTGGTGATTCGGACTCTGTCCAGTGGAGGGCAGTGGTGCTCACCTTTAGAAACGGGATTCCCATTTGGGACTGGACCCGCGTCCCGCTGGGAAACCACACCCTAGCTGCGGCCGGGCTGGGTCACAGTTCACAGCTGGTTGACCTCAGGAGGCTGGGTGGCAGAGTTCAAGACTCCTCTTCTCAGTTATATGAAATTTCCTCTCCGAGCCAGCCCTGAGGTGTGCAGGTCGGACCAGGAAAAACGCAAGGCTCTGTGACAAGCGGAGGAGCTGGGACGGAGCCCCACTGCTCGGCGGCTGAGTCTACCTTTGAGAGTAAACTTGAGGAAATGTGGCTAAAATGTGGCTCGTTGCCTTCCTGAGCTTTCTGTCTTGCAGTTCATTTCTGCCTCAACCTCATTTCCTCCTGCTTTCTGTTCTGATGAGGACAATGAGGAGGAGGTGTGAAGGCGCATCCTTCGTCACAAAAGCCACCTCCCGCCCTCCCTGGCCTGGGCTTTGCCTCCTATGAGTTCGCAGCGGCCCCAATTCCAAGGGGCCTGAGGGGCAGTGGCACCTGCTCCTTTGAACCGTAAAGTAGCGTGGTGTGTATTAGGCAGTGATCCACCGAAAGTCATTTTTATTATTCAATTTAAATAAACTGTTATAAATTTAAAATTTTCCAAGTTCTTTAATGAAGGAACGAATTGCCCTAACCCCGTGTGTTACTTTGAGGCTACAGAAGCCCTGGGAACGATGCAGAAAGGGTAGACTCTAAAAGTGTCTATAGCCTTAGAGCCCCGGCCACAGGTTGTCATCTGCACAGAGTCAGTGGCTCAGGCTGTTGTTCTCAACACTAAAGCATGCTAAAATATACGCACATCTTAGAGAATAATAACCAAATGGACACCAGCATGTTCACGTCCCAGCTTATAAAACAGACTGGTAGCTGGGATTTGATGCCTTGTTCCCTGCTTCCTGCTTCCATGCACCCCCTTCTCTCTTATGGAAGCCGCTCTCCTACATCGTAATCCTTCTTGGGTTTTCTTCCCAGCACGAATCCCTCTCTATTCCATTCCATTGGTCTGGTTGTCTATCCCTGCACTAAATTAGCCCTTTCCAAATTACTGAAGCTCTTTAGTAAGTTTTTACTTCTGGTGGCTCAAGCCAAGTCCCCTCCACCTCCTCACTCCCCCAAACCCTGTTCTTCTTCAAGGCTGTCCTCACTATTCTTGCTCCTTCATGATTACTCTGAGCGTTCATAATTAATCATCATTCACACACAAACCGAGGGCCTCAGCCTGACAGCTGGTGACTCCTGGCTCTCTGTGCTTCCTGGGGCTGGGTTTCTCACCTCTCTGAGCTTCAGCTTCCTCATCTGTGAAATGCAGATAATGATAGTACCTGCTACCCAGGATAACTGTGAGGAGTACAACATGACAACTTAGGAAGGCACTGAGACCACCGCCTAGAAAGTTCTGACAAATGTCAGACACTTATATTGTCACCGCTGACTTTGAAGAACCAGGGAGCTTTTGAAGTCATCCTGCCCTCAGCTGGACTCCTGTCCCACCAACTATGGAACCTTGCCCCAGGTTCTTTCTGTCTCCAAATTTCTGTTTCAGGGGAATAGTATTTGGGTTGTCCTAAAGATCTCATGAGGGCAGGTGGGAGGAAGGAGATGGGTAAATTCACACCTAGTGGGAATAGCACACTATCTGGGTGAAGGGCACAGTATCTTTGACTCAATCTGTATAAAATCAAAGTATGCAAAGAAAACATGTGTGCCCCCTAATATTCTGAGGGGAAAAAACCCCAATAGCTACTTGGAGGAGTAGAATAGCTACTTCCCAGGATTGTTTGGGAAATTAAATAAATCACAAAAGTAAAAAAAAAAAAATGCAGGTGAAAACCAAAGGAGTTCACTTAGTATATTATCTGGCGTGTGCAAATGCTTAACAATTTCATTTCAGTATTTTAATTAAATTTTATTTTTAAAGTAGTTTGCATCTTAATGCTAAAAGCCATGTCTGATCTCACTTCTGAGTGTCTGCAAAAACACTTTCCTGGGAAGAATGCTGCTAGTAAAAGAAGTTTGTAAAATCACCTCTTGTGATCTTCCACTTTTCTTTGTTTTCAACTTGAGTGCAGGGAGCTCAGGAGGAGAAGCTGTTCCTTCTTCTGTGCCAGACTCTCCTTCTGAGCGCTTTCCTTTGGTCCACGGCCTGCTTTACTGGTTTAGTGCAGACAATACGAAGCCATTTCTTAACTTGTTTTCCAGAATCAGAGGAAAGTTTAACATAACAACATTTTTATAGCTCCTGCCCAGGAACATATATTACTTAAAAAAAAATAAAAGCCCCTTTCCCTTATCATGCATTATTCTTTTACGTGTTCAATTTTCCTGACGTATTGAAGTAATATTCCATGGTTTGCTATGACTTGGAGGTTTATGACCCTTCTGTGGCAGATCAGACTAAACATAATTCATTCATAGCTACTTAGTGCTCAGGGAAATAAACCCCTGAACTTAAATAACTATAGTGTGACCTCTGTAAAATATAATTTATGGCTTTAAAACTACTATTATGTAGATATCAAGATGTGCCAAATGTTATAAACCAAACACCAGCCAGCAAATGGGACAACTACTATTCCATTTATTTTTTCCTTCCTTTCTGGATATTTCTCCACAAATGCTAGTTTTGTTTAAATGGATTCTGGGGGTAATTGCCCGGCAGGGGAAAGCAATGTTCATTTACATTTTATTGTAGAATACTACAGTATGTAAAAAATTCCCTTCTTATAAAGAAGCACCACAAAAATGTAAACATTCCATTAACATACTGCAGTTTAAATAGGAAAGGGCCTGATTACCTTTGAGTATAAAGTAACTATCCCCACTATCACTGGACTGATGTAACACATCTGCTATTCATTTCTGCAAATTAGCTTATGGAGGAAAACCCGATTGTACATTTAAGTTACCCAGATGGGAACTGTAGGCTAAACAATTTCCATGCTAAGAATATATGTGCATTCCCAGCACTCTTTGCTCTAAACATTTGAAATGTTTAGAGTGCCATCTCTGCGTCTCGTTTGTGTCCTGAATTATTTCCTGTGCATTCCACTATATTGTAGGAAATAAAATGTTCAGCGGCAGTGAAGTATTGGAATCGCAGGTTTTCTAATTGCCATTTGACAAATGTTGAGGACCTGCTGTGGTACTAGGCACTGGCAATAATAAAGATGAGTGAGAAAAAATTCCCAGCTATCACAGAACAGTCTGAATACAGATAATCCCTTTCTAGGCAGCATGGGAACTTCTCTGAGAGAGAAACGGAACCAGCAACAAGAAAAGGCCAGGCATGGAGGAGGCAAGGGCCCCTTGAGGAGGATTTACAGAGGACAGAGATCCAGCCGGGTCCGGATGAAGAATGAATGAGGAGATGCAGGGGGTCAGGTGGATGGGCAAGACCAGCATGAGCTAAGACACCAGGAGACACTGGGGTCAGGCCTCTTCAAATCATTCAACATGACTGGAATGTGGTGCAATGTTGGAGGGAAAGTAGATGAAGACGTAGAATGAGAACAACCACAAAGGCTTGGATGTCCTTCAGATTTCTGCCTGCAGGCTGTACATGAACGTGGGTGATTTTGAGTGGAGGGTAACTGATGAGATTTGTGTTTCGATAGCTCATGGTGGCTGTGATGTGGACCATGAACTGGAGCCCACTTAGGAGGCTCCTCCAACTTCTGGCTGCGAAATAACAAAGTGCTGAAGAGGGAATTGACTGGGAGTGCGTTTGGGAAGAGGATCTGACAATGAGTCAGATTACTGAAGGAAACGGAAGGGGAGAAAGGAAGGTGGCAGTTCAGGTTTTGGGGTCATTGAGGGGACAAAAGAGTTCATTGAACTTTTGAGTCTGTCCTCGGAAGGACAGGTTTGGAGGACTAGCCAATGAGGTTCATAACAAACACACAGAAGTTGTGATACCTGTAGGACATTCTGATGTGTCCAAGAGCTATTTGAAAATGTGAGTTTGCAGAGGTTCAAGTTGGAGACAGAGCTCGTGCTACATATACATGTGATGTTCAATAATATTTTTAAAGGTTAATGAAAAGGAATATATGAGCTAATTTGCTCTTCCAAGTGAAACCTGAGAAATACTATAATTTAGTTAGTTGCAAATTATGTTGAAATAACAAATAAGTCCCCTTCCTTCTTCCCTCCCTCCCTTTTTTCTTTCTTTCTCTCTTTCTTTTTCTGTCTCTCTCTCTCTCTCTTTGAGACAATCTCACTCTGTGACCTGGGTAGAGTGTATCACAGCAACCTCAAACTCTTGAGCTCAAAGCAAAGCAATCCTTCTCAGCCTCCCCAGTAGCTGGGACTATGGGGTACCCACCACAATGTCCAGCTAGTTCTTTTTTTTTTTTTTTTCATTTTTCATAGAGACAGGGTCATGCTCTTGCTCAGGTAGATCTTGAACTCCTGAGCACTCTGGGAGGTTTAACTTCAGGCTCCCAGAGTGCCAGGATTACAGGTGTGAGCCACTGCCCCCAGCAAGGAATAAGTCTTAATTCTTTAAGACCCGTAGGGGGAAAAAAAAAGAAGGAAAAGAATAGAAAGCATTTTACATTCTATCACTTAGCGTAAATAGGAAATGTTTCATCTCTCACTTTTGGATTATTTAACAAAAATGGGAAATGTCTTTAACTTATTAAGATCATAACAAAAATTAATCAACTCTTTAAAAAAAAAAACCCAGGTGGTCCATTTCGATGACTGTCACTGCCTTGTCCAGAAGTTATATGATTTTTTTCTTTCTTTAAGAGCACCACTTAATTTTATAGAGTTCTGAACAAAATTGAGCAAAATAGAAAGGAATATATTTCTACCTAATTGGTCTTGATGATTTTCTGAAAAGCTCTTGCATTTTGATGGATAAGATTAATGAGACCACAGAGTGTTAAGCACCTTGGATTTTCAGAACAAAGGCCTTTTAGAAGAACAAAGTATCACTATTAATGACACATCATTTACAGTTTTCATCAGTAATGTAAGGTTTCAGCCACTTTAATGGGAACTTAGTTAAGAGCTCAATGCAGAGGGCAAGGCTATTAGCTAGGGCTCTTGACAGTAATACCTTTGGCTTCTAAAGAAGAAGATAAATCACGCTCAAATTGATCAAAAAGTCCAGCTGAGGGGTTCAGGAGGCGGTGAGCCACCATCCACTTACTCAATTTCTCAGAGGCCCTGTCATCAAGGAGCCCTGCTCTCTGCCAGGGGCTTCCTTCCCTGGATGCCGATTCCTTGCCTTCTGAGTACCCTACTGGCCTCCTGCTTCAGACCTCATCTTCCTTTCTTGTTCTCCTTGTCCTATCTCTCTACAACCTCTGGTCCATGTTGGGTTTCATTACTGAAGGACTTTTCTATCCTACATGAACCTGAACCGCCGAATATACCACAAACACCTGAACACCAGGAACACTGGTGTTCCTGTAACCTAATTGACTTGAGTACCAACCAATAATGATGGCAATGCTAACACAAAGTGGCAAAACTATGGAGAAGTGTTTTTCCTGAATACATCCTATCAGTCTTATCAGGGAAATTATAGAGGATGCCTATGTACAATAGCATCAACTTTGCTAGAAAATTTTGCAAATGTTTTGTTTTTTGACACAGAGTCTCACTTTGTCGCCCCTGGTAGAATGCTGTGGCATCCTAGCTCACATCAACCTCAAACTTTTGGGCTCAAGCCATTCTCTTACCTCAGCCTCCCGAGTAGCTGGGAATATAGGTGCCCGCCACGATGCCCAGCTGTTTTTAGAGATGAGGTCTCCCTCTGGCTCAAGCTGGTCTCAAACCTGTGAGCTCAGGCAATCCTCCCACCTCAGTCTCCCGGAGTGCTGGAATTACAGGTTGGCGCCACTGAGTCCGGCTTTAAAATTCTTTCAAAGTGTTGCTCTTATGTGTGTTTTTTTTTTTTTTAATTAATTTGTTCAGTCAGATTCACTAAGGCCTTCTGAATGACTGTTTATGAAACTACTCTTTTTGTTGAAGGAGAATTAAGATTCATTCTGCTGGGGAAAAAAATTAAAGTGAAAAAATTTTTTTTAATTTGTGACCTGAAATCAGCCAGCTGTTTTAGGCACAGAGAAAAAATCTGAGACACAAAGAAATGCCCAGTAAAAATAAAAGAAGGGGAAATTTACTTTTATTATGGTAACTGATGACTTACATTAAAGGGCTTACAGGGGCCATTACAAAAGTTTTGAGATACACAAAACAAAATCCAAGCAGATGGGAACAGATTAAGCCCTCTCAGCAACACGGATAGGCCAAACAAGTTGAAACCTGCACAGGTGAATCAGAAAGGACGCTGTTGACTGTGTTTCTTGGAAGTGAAATAATGGATGATAACACAGTCTGTCTCAAATCTTTCATAGTGACCCAGGTATCAGGAACTGGTTGATGACATTGCAGCTCTACTCACAATTCTCCGAGAGAAGTCACTCAGGATAGTTGAGGTCTCCAGTGACAGAGAGAGGGCAGCAAAGTGAGGCAGCAAGCGTGTGGTTGTACATACCACAAAGTGACATGGGCTCTCAAGGAAACTCCAAGCTAGTATTCTGTCTCTGGTTTTTAACAATTGGGTAGTCAGCAACGGTTTGTTTGGTGGATTGGACTTGACTGTGGAGATCTTTCTTATCACATTTTTCTGTTTTGGGAGCTCTCACCAACCACTTTACTTTCTCTTTTGTGTGTGTTTCTGTTTTACAAGGTAGGCCAAAGCTCATTTCTGTCAGACTGTTAGGGCTGACTCTGTCCTGTCTCCTCCCTGGAGGATACACCTCTAGCTAGGAAACATCTACTGGACAACATGGGAACTCAAGCCTGACTGGAAGCCGGAGACCCCAGACGACATGCACAGGGATCATTGCTGGAAAATGTTTCACCTGTTCATTGTGAAAGTTTCTGCTGCTTTGTAGTCCAGAATACCCAACAAATAATTGGAGTTTACAACTCAAATAAAATGCAAAAGACTACTATCACCATATTCATCAATAGCTTTTAGTACTAATTTTTTTTAATTGACCATTTGTTAAATTCAAACAATAGTTGGGGACCATCTAGTTCATATACAGGTTGAAGTCCAAATTCTGTTTTAGAAAGTCAACAATCAATTAAGTTGCTTTTAACTAAGCCTTACTCTGAAAAATTATTTTCTTGCTGCATTATAAATCTGCTATTAACAAATGAGCAGCTGGTCACTGTGGTACTCTGAGAGGTTGAGGTGGGAGGATCCCTTGAGCTCAGGAGTTCAAGACTAGCCCGAGCAACTGCAAGACCCTGTCTGTACTAAAAATAGAAAAATTAGTTGGACACTGTGGCAGGCACCTGTAGTCCCAGCTACTGGGGAGGCGGAGGCAGTATTGCTTGAGCCCAGGAGTTTGAGGTTGCCGTGCCAGTCTAGATGCCACTGCACTCTACCCAGAGGCAACAAAGGGAGATTCTGTCTCAAAAAAAAGAAAAAGAAAGAAATGAACAAAGTGGTTGGTACTGTGCCTTTAAGAGCATAGTTCTAAAGAACTAAGCAAACCTGATAGCCAGGTAAAGTAAACAGAACCTTTATTCTCTTTCAAGAACCCAGAGAAGAGTCTGAAACCATATCCATTAATTTAATCTGACTCAGAATCACTTCACTTTCACGATCTCATTTAAAATGTTACAGCAATAGATTGAATATTCTGAAAATGATAGCAAAATACATGTTACTCTCAACTACAGGTAAAAAATGTAGTAACTCTCTGAGCTGAAATAGAAGAGGGCTGGGCTGGTAAGCTACTCAACCAAACATTCACAATAAATAAAAATTACTCAATGTACGTATACTGATTGTGTTTTCATAGCCTGAAATCACAACACAAAATCTGACAGTTAAATTTTGTCGCATTCAGGAGTGAGGAAGCCAACACATTTGAATAACTAAGGCATTTTTTTGGTATGTGTAAATGGTGGGACAGAATCTCTCAAATCATAATTGTTCCAGAAGACCCAAGACAGACATCAGTGACACACGTGCAGTTCACTGGTCAGTAACCTCAGAACTGGAATAGAGTGAAATAAAATCCATGTACATTCTTCAATACAATTACAAATTTGTGTACTAAAAAAATATACCCAGGTCTCGCACTGCTTTAGAGGAATGAGCGTAAACAGCAGAAACTGGAAGGCAGCTGTTTCTGGACGGACAGCAGGCACTGGAGGTTCTGTCTGACAAACACCAAGGAACTGAGTTTAGCAAAGAACTTGTACAATAATGTAATGATGGGGTTTTTTTTTTAAGTTCTTTCATTTTGCCATAAAAATTTTAAAATAAAAAATATTTTATTTCTTCTTGGGATAACTTTTTATACATATTGATTGATGGTAATCTATAAAATCAATTGAATGATTTTAGTCAGCATTTTAACATTATCTCAAAGGTTCAAATACTCTTTTTTTT
>CAUYQV010138565.1:0-16906 GCA_963574575.1 Galagoides demidoff
TCTTTTTTTTTTTTTTTTTTTATACACAGCCAAAACCATTAAACCAGAATAAAGTTCCAATGTTTCACACCAACCAACAACCAACAAAACCAAAGCATAACTTAATACAATGCAAAAAAATACCAAATAACAGGGAAAAAAAGTGCCCCAATTCAATTTATAAAGGCATAAGTTAAGGTAAGTCTTTTGAGTCTTTTCTGTTCTTTTTTTTTTTTTTTTTTGATACAGAGCCTAAAGCTGTCACCCTGAGTAGAGTGCCATGGTGTCACAGCTCACAGCAACCTCCAACTCCTGGGCTTAAGTGATTCTCTTGCCTCAACTTCCCAAGTAACTGGGACTACAGGTGCCCCTCACAACACCCAGCTATTTTTTGGTTGTAGTTGTCATTGTTGTTTGGTGGGTCCGGGCTGGATTCCAACCTGGCAGCTCTGGTGTATATGGTAGGCACCTTAGCTGCTTAAGCTACAGGTGCCAAGCCAGTCTTTTCTGTTTTGAGGCAGAGTTTCACTCCGTCATTCCAGGTAGAGTGCCATAGTGTCACAGCTCACCACAACCTCAAACTCTTAGGCTCAAACGATTCTCTTGCCTTAGCTTCCCAAGTAGCAGGGACCATAAGCATCTACTGCCATACCTGGCAATTTATTTATTTTAGTACAGACAGGGTCTTGCTCTTGCTCAGGGTAGTCTCAAGGTCCCGAACTCCTGAGCTCAAGCAATCCACCAGCCTCAGCCTCACCAAGTGCTAGGACTACAGACATGAGCCACCACCCCGGCCTCAAGGTGAGTACTCCTGACTTGTTGAATGATGTGCAATACATCACATCTATTTCAATTAAAGATCTTTCTTTAAGAACCTATACCAGACTCGAAAGCCATAGCACAGTGGTTACGGTGCCAGCCACATACACCAACGCTGATGGGTTTGAACCCAGCCCAGGCCAGATAAACAACAATGACAACAGCAATAAAAAATATCCAGGCATTATGGCAGGCACTTGTAGTCCCAGCTAATTGAGAGGCTGAGGCAAGAGAATCGCTTAAGCCCAAAAGTTGAAGGTTGCTGTGAGCGGTGACGCCATAGCACTCTGCCAAGGGCAACATAAAAAAAAAAAAATAAAAAATCTCAAACTGGTCTTGAACTCCTGAACTCTACTAAAAAAAAAGAACCTATACCAGTTTAGCACCTGTGGCTCAAGTGGCTAGGGCTCCAGCCACATACACTGGAGCTGGTGGGTTTGAACGCAGCCCAGGCCTGCCAAACAAAGACAACTACAACAAAATAATAGCTGGGCGTTGTGGGAAGTGCCTGTAGTCCCAGCTACTTGAGAGGCTGAGGCAAGAGAATCACTTAAGCCCAAGAGTCTGAGGTTGCTATGAGCTGTGACGGCATAGCACTTTACAGAGGGTGACATAATGAGACTCTGTCTCAAAAAAGAAAAGAAAAAAAGAACCTATACCAATGATGAGGCCAGGCACGGTGGCTCACATGTAAAATCCTAGCACTCTGGGAGTCTGAAGTGGGTGAACTGCCTGAGTTCACTGGTTAGAGACCAGCCTGAGCCAACATGAGACCCTATTTCTAAAAATAGTTGGGCATTGTGATGGATACCTGTAGTCCCAGCTACTCAGGAGGCTGAGGCAAGAGATTCCTGAACCCAGGAGCTTGAGGCTGCTATGAGCTATGATACCACAGCACTCTACCAAGGGTAAGAAAGTGAGACTCCATTTCAAAATAAATAAATAAAAGAACCTATACCAATGAAAATTAACTCTACATACAGGATTATTTTCCTTTCCTTTATTCCAAATTGCTTCTATTAAAAAATAATTCCATTCCCCCAATGAGTTTTACTGGTCCTTAGTCATCTAACCTCTACATTATGTAACTCTCATTTTTTCCACCATTATAGACCTTTATCTCATTCACCCACCTAAAAACCAAAAAGAATACAATAGATTCTATCCTAAATAAACTGTCAAAATCTTGTACAAAAAGGTCTGTATGCTGGGCGGCACCTGTGGCTCAGTGAGTAGGGTGCCAGCCCCATATATTAAGGGTGGCAAGTTCAAACCCAGCCCCAGCCAAACTTCAACCAAAAAATAACCGAGCATCATGGTGGGCGGCTGTAGTCCCAACTACTTGGGAGGCTGAGGCAAGAGAATCCCCTAAGGCCAAGAGCTGGAGATTGCTGTGAGCTGTGATGCCAAAGCACTCTACTGAGGGTGATAAAGTGAGACTGCCTCTTAAAAAAAATGTCTGTATATTTACAAAGATATTTATTACATTGCCAGTTATAATAATGATAAATTTTAAAAATCTAAGCATCTACAAACAAAAAATGTTTAAATAAATCATATATACACACATTTTATTTAAAGTTTAAAGGAAATACAAAATGATAAGTTTAAAGGAAATACAAAATGATAAGATAAATTATCTCTGGGTAGTGATTTTTTTTTTCTCATGTAATTTCCGTATTTTACAAATTTTCTAACATGAGTAATTACTAGTTTGATAATTTTTTTTAAAACCCTGTATTTTTAACTTTTAAAGAAATTATGGAACACTTTTGTTGAATTAACCCTTAAAAAAGATACAAAGAGAGGTGGCGCCTGTGGCTCAAAGGAGTAGGGCGCTGGCCCCACATGCCAGAGACGGCGGGTTTGAACCCAGCTCCAGCCAAAAACTGCAAAAAAAAATATATAGATATAGATATAAAGAGGGCAGTGCCTGTAGCTCAGTTGGTAGGGCGCCAGCCATATACACCGACCCTGGAGGGTTCAAACCTGGCCTGTGCCAGCAAAAACAACAATGACAACTGCAACAAAGAAAAACATAGCTGGGCATTGTGGCAGATGCCTATAGTTCCAGCTACTTGGGAGGGTGAGGCAAGAGAATGGCTTGAGCCCAAGAGTTTGAGGTTGCTGTGAGCTGTGATGCCACAGCATTCTACCCAGGGTAACAGTTTGAGACTCTGTCTTAAAAAAAAAAAAAAAGATACAAAGAGTATAATTTTTTAAAAAGTATCTTCCAAACCAAAAATACTTACCTTTATATCAAAAGGTGACTTTTTCTTGATGTGGGGAGCCCAGTATTTACATGCTAACTGCGAAAGTAAACAGTAAAAGAAGTCAGTCATAGATTCACGCCGTTGCAGAGCTAGAAGAGTGCTAGCATTTGATAAGGCACTCTGGCACTTGGCAACAGAGTAATTCTGAAGTGACTCCAGTTAGCATGCTTGGCTCCAATCTACTAAGTGCCAGCATTGCTTTGCACAGCAACCTGTCACTGTAATTAAAAAAAAAAAAAAAAACATACCTCTCTAACCACTCCTAGAGAATCTGTACAACCCAATTAATAACCATGGAGTCAAACATCTTCAGCATTCTGATAAGGAAACCCCAGTCTAGAAAAAATAAGTAATCTGCCCAAGGTTACAGTTAGTTAATAGTTGAGGAACTATTAAAAACTAGATTAAAAACCTTAATGAATGTCAATTTGTAAAGTAATAGACCTTTAAATGATTAGTACACAACCAAAACCTTAAAGAAAATTGTGGTCTGTCAGCTGGTTATTATAGAGAATAAATGAGTTGGTATGCTACATTTCGGTAGATTAGGTTTTGCCAGGAAATTATGGAATTTAATACATGCATATAATCTTTCCAGATAATTAAATGGATTGTACAATATTCAAGAAACAACATGGACTTATGTTTTTGGGTTTTTTTTTTTAAACTAAACTACAATCTCTTAAAAATCTGGCAAGCACGAAGACTCAATAGATTTTTAAAAAGTGACTCTGCATAGTATCTAGATAGTAGAGGCACTCAAATAATGTTTGATGGATAAGTACATGAACAAATGAAATAAAATTTTAAATGTTACTTCTGTAATGCTTTCTTCCACATTACTTGATGGCAATAATTGATTTGTCCTTCTCTTTGTTTTGTAAATAATTCTATTATAGTCTTACCTTTCTGTATAGTAATTATTTGACTGCTTATCCATCTTTCCTCCTTACTTAATCTGAACATTTAAAGACATAGGACCTATATCTTCTCTGCTGTATATGGATTAGCACTTAACACAGTCCATACACTTGAAAAGAGTCACAAGCAGTTAGGACACTGGCCTTGAAGGAAAGCCTTTAAAAACATAGCAGTTATTGCCAACTTAAATGAAAAAATCAAAAGTTTGCTGTCATAGCTGTACTAAGTGGGGAATAGAAATAAAGTCCAAAATTAAAAAATAAAAAGAAAAATAAAAAACCTTGTCCCAAATTACCAATCACTCTCCAGCCCAACAGAAATTCCTCACCTCACCTCCATTTATTCTGTGGTGTTCCTTTCCTCATTCTACTCCTTGCAAGCATCACACAAACTAAGTTATCTTCTTTTATCACACCCTTCAGAGAAGAACTGAGTCTAATCTGTTCTGCTGGATTCAGGGAATTACAAATAAAAACAAGTCCTGGTGCAGTGGCTTAAACATTACACTGCTCATAGTTAAACACCAGCCTAAGCAAGACTAAGGCTCCGTCTCTTAAAAAAAAAAAAAAATAGCTGGGCATTGTGGCAGGTGCCTATAATCCCAGCTACTTGGGAGGCTGAGACAAGAGGACCACTTGAGCTCAAGAGTTTAAGGTTGCTGTGAGCTATGATGCCAAGACACTCTACTGTGGGGCAAGAAAGTGAGACTTTGTCTCAAAAAACAAAACAAAACAAAAGTCCTAGGCCAAATGCAGGGGCTCACACCTATAATCCAAGCACTTGGGAGGCTGGGGTGGGTGGACTGCCTGAGCTTTCAGGTTTGAGACCAGCCTGAGCTAGAGCGAGACCCCCCCATCTCTTAAAAAAAAAAAAAATAGCCGGGTGTTGTGGCAGGTGCCTATAGTCCCAGCTGCTTGGGAGGCTGAGGCAAGACGATCACTTGAACCCAAGAGTTTGAGGTTGCTGTGAGCTAAGATGCCAGGGCACTCTACCAAGAGTGACCAAGTGAGACTCTGTCTCAAAAAAAAAAAAAAAAGTCCTATTTTCTGATCTAAACTGCTTACTGGACATCTGTACTTTAAAATTAACGATCCAGAAAACATTAAGCACCTATCATGTTTCTTTTCTCTGAGTTTCTCCTTTTCCATGTGATCTCCAAAACACTACTAAGTATATGCTGCCTTCCCCCAAACACTCTAGTCTCAAGTAAGATAAAAACTTTCCTTTCCCCACATAGTACAGCTATAACAGCATAGATTGTTCAAAATAAACCTTACTGAAAGACAAAAAGAAAATAAAAATACAGTAGCATTTAAAAAAAGTGAGGTCACAAAGTTCAGATCTCGGTACTTCTTAAAACTAAATTTTAACCTCTTGATCTCATTCTTTTAAGAAATACCTTCTGTGGCCAGGTATGCTACATGCTCAGAAATTATATTTTGGGCTCGGCGCCTGTGGCTCAAGCGGCTAAGGCGCCAGCCACATACACCTAAGGTGGCGGGTTCGAATCCCTAGCCCGGGCCTGCCAAACAACAATGATGGCTGCAACCAAAAAATGGCCCGGCATTGTGGCGGGCGCCTTTGGTCCCAGCTACTTGGGAGGCGGAGGCAGGAGACTCGCTTGAGCCCAGGAGTTGGAGGTTGCTATGAGCATGTGATGCCATGGCACTCTACCCAGGGGGATAGCTTGAGGCTCGTCTCATAAAAAAAAAAAAAAAAGAAAAAAGAAAAAAGAAATTATATTTTGAAAAAAAGAAGAAACACCTAAACCCAGATGTCCCCTCTACCTAGATAGCCAATTCTTCTACTTTCCTCTCTATGTCTCAAAGTCCATCCGAAATGGCATTTTCCCAGTGAGAAAATTCTTCCAGGAAATTCTTTCCTTAGACAAAAGTATCACTTTAAATTGTTCTCAAAGCACTTTCCTCATACCTCTGTTCTGGCATTTCTCACATCAAACTATGGTGAGTTTTTTAAGTCTCTAAAGTCTCCCTCCACAGACCACTCACCCCTTGAAGACAAGGATCCCCTTTCTTTGTAGCCTAGAAAGGAACGAACATTGACTATCATGGCCCAAGGTTGTCAAGAATCTTCATTTCTCCCACTACATTTTAATGTCCTGACATGCTTGTTCACTGATTCGCTCTTATTTACTCAATAAATATTTACTCATCACACAACATGTGCCTAGTACAATGCCAGGTGCTGGGAATACATGGGCAATAAAACAGAGTGCCTAGCTTTAGCTCTCACAGTCTAATACAGGATACAATTTATGTTACATATTCACAAACGACGTTCTCCAAGGCATCTCATTCAGTCCTTCAGTTTTAAATATTATTTTGCATCAATAGTTCCCAAATTTATATTCAAGATCTCATCAGTTTGCTCTAGATACACACCTTCCCAACATTTTCAACTTAACATCAACTTGGCATCTCACATTTAATGTGGCCAAATCAGAACTCTTGATATTCCCCACTAAACTTCCTTTCCTAATCTTCTTCATCTCAGTAAATGTCCAAACCATTTACCTAATTTTTCAAACTACTGTCAATTTGTCTCTTTCCTCCACCTCCCCACAAGAAATCAAGTCCTATTGCCTCTAGCTTTAGAATAGATACAGTCTACTTCAATCTTAAATAGTAGAGACCAACATCTCTCCTACCTGGACTAACTGATATCTCTATTACTATTTTGGCTCCTTCATCCCCATCTAGCTAGAGTGAGTTTTCTAAATTATTCACCAAACTATAATTGAAATTCACAGTATTTAGAATGAAATCCCAAGGGGCTCGACACTTAGCTCAAGTGGCTAAGGCTCCAGCCACACACACCTAAGGTGGTGGGTTTGAATCCAGGCCAGGCCTGGTAAACAACAAAAAAAAATAGCCAGGCATTGTGGCAGGCACCTGTGGTCCCAGTTACTTGGGAGGAGGAGGCAGGAGACTCGCTTGAGCCCAGGAGTCGGAGATTGCTGTGAGCTGTGATGCCATGGCACTCTACCCAAGGGGACAGCTTAAGGCTCTGTCTCAAAAAAAAAAAAAAGAAATCCCAACTTCTCACCTCAGCCTCGACAAGCATGTATGAATGTATGACCTGGTCGCTGCACATTGCTTGGTCCTCATCTTAAACCATTCTGTGTTCTGACCACCCTAGCCTTCCTTACATTCATATCATAACACATTTGCACCTGCTATTCCTGTACTGTTTCAAGGCTCTTTCCAAAACTGACTCCTTCCTTGACATTTCAGAATGGGCTTTCTTTTTTTTTTTTGAGACAGACTGTCATTTTGTTGCCCTCTGTGGCATCACAACTCACAGCAACCTCAAACTCTTAGGTTCAAACAATTCTCTTGCTTTAGCCTCCTGAGTAGCTGGGGACTACAAACAATGGCACAACACTTTGTATTTTTAGAGACAGAGACCTGCTGTAGCTCAGAGGTGGTGTCAAACTCTCAACTCAGGAGACCTCGGCCTCCCAGAGCGCTAGGATTACAGGCGTAAGCCCCCACACATAGCCCAGAATGGACTTTTTTGATTGCCTTTCACATACCCAACACCCGTCATGGTCCCAAACCATGTTTCATTTGCCTGACAGCATTTATCAACGTCTGAAACTACACTGTTCATCTGTTTAACTCTTCCCTCTAAAATGTTTAAGTTCCATGATGACAGGAAACTAATAAGTAACTTTCACTGCAAAAATGCTGGTATATAGGGAAAGAATACTCTCATCTAATTTAAGTTGTCAGGAAAAGCTTCTCTGAAGTAGTGTAATAGGTCAGGCACAGTGGCTTACGCCTATAATCCTAGCACTCTGGGAGGCTGAGGCAGATGGACTGCCTGAGTTCACAGGTTAGAGACCAGCCTGAGCCAGACTGAGACCCCGTCTCTAAAAATAGCCAAGCATTGTGGGAGGGGGCCATAGCCCCAGCTACTCAGCAGGCTGAGGCGAGAAAACTGCTAGAGCCCAACAGTTAGAGATTGCTGTGAGCTATGACACCACTGCACTCTATACCAAAGGTGACAAAGTGAGACTCTGCCTCAAAAATGAAAACAAACAAACAACAAAAAAATAGAAAGGACTCAAAATGACTCATAGGCTTCTACCTTGGCAAATCTGCTGAGACAGGAACAGAGAATAAAGAAGCAGATGGGCATAAAAACTTCTGCACTGAACCACTCAGACTTATCCAATTCTTAAGTAACTAACGAAGAGTTGAAATGTTGCTGAGGGCTACAGAACTGTGTTTTTCTATCCAAAGTCAACCAAAGACTCACAATATTGGGCAGCACCTGTGGCTCAGTAAGTAGGGCACCAGCCCCATATACCGAGGGTGGCAGGTTTGAACCCGGCCCTGGCCAAATTGAAACAAAAATATAGCCAGGTGTTATGGCGGACGCCTGTAGTCCCAGCTTCTCGGGAGGCTGAGGCAAGAGAATCGCCTAAGCCCAA
Source organism: Galagoides demidoff (assembly GCA_963574575.1). Lineage (NCBI taxonomy): Eukaryota > Metazoa > Chordata > Mammalia > Primates > Galagidae > Galagoides > Galagoides demidoff. The sequence goes on from CAUYQV010138565.1 coordinate 8,452, forward strand.
GAGCTGGAGATTGCTGTGAGCTGTGATGCCACAGCACTCTATCAAGGGCGACAAAATGAGACTCTGTCTCTAAAAAAAAAAAGTTCTCACAATACAAGACACTAGACAGATTCTAAGTGAACATTCTCAAACGACAAGGTCAATCACTTTACAGATGGATCTACCTCGAGCAAATGTCTTGTCAAATTCTTATCACTCTGCTCAAAAACCTAGGTTATCTACGGCCAGGAGAAAGCCTACTCCCCCTTCAAGGGTGAGTCCAGCATCACTCTGATGCGAAACCTTCTTGCCAGGCTCAGAAAGATAGAGGCGTTCCTTCTTCTCTGAATCCACTGCTCCTGCCACAAACTCCAAAACAGCAAACTTACACACAGTGGTTTTCTTTTAGACAGTCTGTCTTTCCTGGGCCATTAACTCCTCCGAGAAGGGCAGCCTCTTTCACTACGATATCCCCAGCACCTAGCATAGCGGCCAGCACATAGCGGATACTCAATAAAAAGGCTTTAGAGAATGAACTGGTGAACGAATAGCCTCCTGAGCTCCTGAGGGACCAAATAAAGTCCCACCCTCAGGCCTCGGGGCCTCGACGTCCTTACCCACTCACACACACCAAATTCTCCTGAGCTCACCTGGGTCACGAACTCCGCGTTGATCTGGGACACCGTAGGCGCCACGATTTTCTTGGGCTGCGCCGGGGTCGCCATGGCAGCACTCTCCCTTCACTACAGTGGAAACCGAAGGACAGCCCCAGGCGGCGGGAGCCTGGTCCACTTGTCCTAAGCGACTGCTGCGGGCCCTAACCCCGCGATGCAAAAACGCGCCAGCCGGGACGTCCACAGCACTACAGCACCACCGGGAAGGAATCTAGCAGCCCCCGGGTTCCCGGAAAGCGGAACAGAGCGGACCGGAAGTTCCTGCAGTCTGGGTCGGAGCTAGAGAGGCGAGAGCTTCGACCGCCCCCGCAGGCGCCCCCTAACGGGCGGCAGAGAGAAAGCACCCTGCAGGAATTGGGGTCGCTAGGAGGGGGCAGGTGGACTGTGTTTAGGCGGGGGTGGATCTCGTGATCAGCAAGAGCTGGGGATGGGGAGTAGGAGAGAGAATTTTGGTTTTTCTTCAACCCTGAAGAAAATTGTAGCGAAAGAAAAGTACCAGGCGCAGGGCGGGGTAACCTCCCCTGTAATCCGAGCTCTCTGGGAGGCTGAGGAGGGTGGACTCCTTGAGCTCAGGAGTTGGAAAACAGCCTGAGCCAGAGTGAAACCCAGTCTCTACTAAAAATAGAAAAACTAGCCAGGCGCGTTGTGCCGAAAGCCTGTATTCCCAGCTACTCAGAAGGCTGAGGCAAGGGGACGGCTTGAGCCCAGGAGTTTGAGGTCGCTGTGAGCTGTGATGCTATGGCACTCAACCCTTGGACTAAGAAGAACGGCCCGGCTGGTGGCTCCACGCCTGTAATCCTAGCACTCAGGGAGGCCGAGGTGTGTGGATTGCCTGAGCTCACAGGTTCTAGCCCAGCCTGAGCCAGATCGAGACCTCTAAAAAGAGACGGGAGTTGTGGTGGGCTACAACTCTGTAGTCCCAGCTACTTGGGAGGTTGGAGGCAAGAGGATCGCTTGAGCCTAAGAGTTTGAGGTTGCCGTGAGCTATGATGTCAGAGCTCTCTACCAAGGGGGGCAAAGTGAGACGGTCTTCAAAAGAAAAAAAAGCCTGGGAATTTGGGATTTGTTTTAACACGTTTATGAAGGTATAAATATACAATAAACTGTTCCTATTTAGAATATAAAATTTGACACATTTTGACAGTCATATATGTGAAACCATCACCAAAATTATGACAATGAACATATCTAAAAACCCCTGAAATATTCATGCACGTTTGCAATTTATCCCTTTAACCATTTTCACCCACCGATTTGCAAGCAACTACTGATTTGCTTTCTGTAACTGTAGATTAGCTTGCTTTTAATGGAATTTCATATAAATGAAATAATGTAGTATGGATCTTTTGTTTTTTCTTCCATTCAAAATGATTTAGAAACTCATTCACATTGTTGCTTGTATCAGTAGCTCGTTTCTTTCTTCATTACTTAGTAGTGTGCATCCCATCTTAGGGATATATAACAGTTTGTTAACCTAGTCACCTGTGATGGACATGTAAGTTGTTCCATATTCTTGATTATTATAAATAAGGCTGATATGAGTATTTTTGTATAGTCTTGATGTAGACATATATTTTCTTTTCTCTTAAGTAAATACTAAAGAATGGAGTGATTGGGTCATATAATAGGTGTACTTGTAACTTTTTAAGAAGCTGTCAGGCCAGGCAAGGTGGCTCATGCCTGTAATCCTAGCACTCTGGGAGGCTGAGGTGGGTGGCTAGTTTGAGGTCACAAGTTCAAGACCAGCCTGAGCAAAAGTGAGACCACCATCTCTACTAAAAATAGAAAAACTGAGGCAAGAGGATTGCTTGAGTCCACGAGTTGGAGGTTGTTGTGAGCTATGACACCACAGCCTCTAACCAGGGCAACAGCTTAAGATTCAAAAAAGAAAGAAAGAAAGAAAGAAACTGCCAGCTTTCCAAAGGAGTTGTACCATTTTACATTCATACCAGAAACATGTGAGTGTTTCAGTTTCTCCTCAAGCTCACCAACACTTAATATGGTCAATATTTTTAAGTTTAGCCTTTTTAAGAAGTGTATGATGAATCTCACTGTGGTTTTTTAATTTGCATTTCTCTAATAACTAATAATGTTGTGCATCTTTTCATGTGCCTATTTTCTATGCATATACATTCATCTTCTTTGGGGAAACCTCTGCTCAGATTTTCTGCCCACTTTTTAAAAAATTGTACTGCTTATTAAGCAATGTCTATGTTCTTTTTAAAAAATAATTATAATTTTATTTCAAAATATTAAGGGGCTACAAGTGTTTTTATTACATGGATATCTTTTTTTTTCTTAGAGACAGAGTCTCACTTTATCACCCTGGGTAGAATGCTGTGGTGTCACAGCTCACAGCTCACAGCAATCTCTAACTCCTGGGCTTAGGCAATTCTCTTGCCTCAGCCTCCTGAGTAGCTGGGACTACGGGTGCTTGCCATAACTCCTGCTATTTTTTGTTGCAGTTTGGTCAGGGCTGGGTTCCAGCCCACCACCCTCAGTGTATGGGGGCCAGTGCCCTACCCACTGAGCCATAGGCTCTGCCCTACATGGATGTCTTGTATATGCTTAAGTTAGAATAGTGTTCATTATCCACAATAGGTTAAATTTTTTATCCCAACCCACCCTCCTACCCCCCACCTTGGTTTCTCATGGGTTTGTACCCATCTATTAGCTCCCTCTTATTAGTCAGAACATATGGTATTTGCTTTTCCATTCCTAAGATACTTCACTTAGAATGAGTCTCCAGCTTTTTCTTATTTTTGAGTTTGACTATATATCCCTACCATTCTCAAATCTAGAAACATTTATTTCTAGTAAACTCTCCCTGAATGAACACAGGCAAGAAATTGATAACACTGTTGCCTCCCAGAAAGGAGTACTATGTGTGTAGATGAGAGGGGAAACAGGAGTGGGAGATGACTTATTTTTACTTTACATCCCCTTGTGTAACTTTTTTTTTTGGAGACAGAGTCTTAAGCTGTCACCCTCAGTAGAGTATGGTGTCATCACAGCTCATAGCAACCTTAAACTCTTGGGTTTAAGTGATTCTCTTGTCTCAGCCTCCCAGTAGCTGGGACTACAGGCGCCTGCCTCAACACCCGGCTATTTTTTTGGTTGTAGTTGTTGCTGTTGTTTGGCAGGCCCTACCCTGCCAGCTCTGGTGTATGTGGTTGGCACCCTAGCCGCTGAGCTACAGGCATTAAATCCCCCTTGTGTAACTTTCTTGTTCTTGGCAGGGGCTGGGTTTGAACCTGCCACCTCTGGCATATGGGGCCAGCGCCTTACTCCTTTGAGCCACAGGCGCCACCCGCCTTGTGTAACTTTTAAATTTTGTAATATATTTGACCTCTCAAAAATAAACAGTTTAAAGGAAAAGAACAAGTGTCTATACCTATGGAAATCAAATGTGAAATCTTTTTTTTACTCTACACGCTATTGTATAAAGTTTTTTTATAGCGTTAAAGATGAAAAAGTGCATTATCACAATTTTAAATGCAACAGATTTTGAATATATATATTTTTTTGGGGGGGGGGAAGACAAAGTCTCATTTTGTCACTCTCCGTAGAGTACTGTAGTGTCACAGCTCATAGCAACCTGCAATTGCTGGGCTTAGGCGATTCTCTTGCCTCGGCCTCCCAAGTAGCTGGGACTACAGGCACCTGCCTCAAGGCCAGTTATTTTTAGAAGCAGAGTCTCACTCTAGCTCAGGCTGGTCTCAGAACTTGTGAGCTCAGGCAGTCCGCCCACCTGGGCCTCCCACAGTGCTGGGATTACAAGTGTGAGACACCCCGCCCAGCCTTGAATATACTTCTACTGGTAATTGACATTTTATTTCCAAACAGTGTCTATAAAACAGTAAAATAAGATCTTTGGATGGCCTCTATAATGACTGTGACAAATAACATTCTGATATGCAAAACTGCAAGGACTATATTTCTATACTGTGCTATATTTACAGCACAGATAAATTCATGGAAGCAAGTAATGCTGAGGGGATGTTAAAAGTGAGCAAAAGGCTTGCTTGTGTTGAAACCCTTGAAAGCTAGGGAAAGGAGACCGTCTTTACTGTGGAAGACAATAGGAAACCAGTGGCTGGGAAACTTATTTTTGGAAGGTGACTCTTTAGTGATTTGTTTATGGGTTGGAGCAGGTAACATGAGGATGGGAATACCAGCTGGGAGACTACTACAAACTGAAGCTGAAGACATTTGGGTACAGTAAAGTGAAAGGAAGGAATAGATATGGTAGACAGTGGAGAGAGAGAAAAGAAATTCATCCTAAGTAGTTGAAAGATGGTGGAACCACAAAGCACAATAGAGAAGACAAGGGTAGAGTAGGTTTTAAAAGGAAAAATGATTCCATTACATAGAAAAATGGCTTATGGTAACAGGAAGAGATAAAGCAATAGTAACAGTTTAGTTTCAGTTTACATATTTATTAAATTCATATTTTTTCTCATGATTTTGTGGCCAAGAGGTTATCAAACCAATAAACTTCAGACCGTGCATAGCTTTCAAGTGACCTAACTATGGAAATGGTTCTAATTTCTAATACTTAGCAGAGTTATGACAAAATACAGTATCATAATATCTCTCCTCTCTCTTATCTCTATGTACTTTATCCCTTCTCCTAGTTAAGTTTTTGACTAGTGAGTTTGGAAATTCTAAAATTGTGTACCTTGTGGTTTCCCTTTGTTTTATGGCTTTCAATAATGTTTTGTAAATAAAGGAGAAAGCAAAGGAACCAGCAAGTGAAGAAAGGTTTCGCATGGCAAGATTGTCAATAGTGTTCAATGTTAAAAAGAACTCTAAAAGGACAAGAATTTAAAGAGATCATGAGATTGGCAATTAGGTGACCACTGAAGATCATTATTAATTGGGATATGATGTTGTAAAAGAAATTTAATTGAAATTTGCTTTATAAAAACATCTGTACTTGTAATTAAATCTGGTGATGTAAGTCTTAAAACAGTTTGATCAGGTTTCCAGCTCCATTTCTGTGATTCTTTTCTCTTTGCTCCCACCCCATCCTTTTTGTATTTTGACTTCATCACTAGAGTAGGGTCCCTCACAGTACACAAAGGGACATAACTTCTCCTTCCTCAATCACTAAAGTACAAGGTTTCACTCTGATCCAATCAGCTTGGGTCAGTGCTTACCCCCAGACCAACGACTCCAGCTTAGACTGAGTTACCTATTCCCAGACACCTGGCTGATAACACAGTGAAGGAGAGAAAGATGTGGCTGCAACAAACAACGGTTTGGGGGAAAGTTGTTCTTCACCCTTGTAAGTTTCTGAATCTCTCACTCACTCACTCCTATAAAGGAAGCATGAGGAATTGGTTACAAAAAAAGAAAGCATCAAAAAACCACATGAAAATGTCCTTGTCATTGTTAAAGACAAACAGACATTAAGTAAACTGGACTTCAAGTCATCTAAGCTGACTTGCTTATTGCTAAAGCAGTTTACTCACATGTTGCGTCATATGCAGCCAAAAGCAAACTCCCTGAATAGAGAACATAAGAAATTCTTCAGCTTGGAGGCACCTGTGGCTCAGTGAATAGGGCACCAGCCCCACATACCAAAGGTGGAGGGTTCAAACCCAGCCCCAGCCAAACTGCAACCAAAAAAAAAAAAAAAAAAGCTGGGCGTTGTGGTGGGCACCTATAGTCCCAGCTACTTGGGAGTCTGAGACGAGAGAATCACCTAAGCCCAAGAGCTGGAGGTTGCTGTGAGCTGTGATGCCATAGGACTCTACCAAGGGCGACAAAGTGAGACTCTGTCTCTAAAAAAAAAAAAAAAATTTTAAGCTATGAAGAAGGAATCACAAAGAGAGAAACTAAATACTAGGAAAAAGGGGCTGTTAATGAAGTTCCCAGGAGACAAAGAAAAGCTAGCCTCAGAGGTGTTAGAATGTTATTTTGAGACAATTTGAGAGAAGGGGTTAAAAATAGAGACTTTTTTTGAGACACAGTCTCACTTTACCACTTTCCGTAGAGTACTCTGGCATCACAGCCAACAGCAAACTCCAGCTCTTGGGCTTAGGTGATTCTCTTGCCTCAGCCTCCAGAGTAGCTGGGACTACAGGTGCCCACCATAAACGCCTGGCTATTTTTTTTTTTTTTTTGCACTTTGGCTGGGGCTGGGTTTGAACCCACAACCCTCGGTATGTGGGGCCAGTGCCCTACTCACTGAGCCACATGTGCTGCCTGATAGAGACATTTTTAAGAGAAAAGGATGTTTAGAGAGGACATGTTGGATTGGCTTTGATCTCAACACAGTAGAAGGCAAACTTCTTTTCAGAGTCAATGAAATGATATAAATGAAGTTATAGATTTAAAGAAAACATAAAATATTGGTAATGCTGTTTCCTTCATTTCTTCCTTCATGTACTTAATAAATAACATTTGCCAGACAGTATTGAGCCCTGTGTACACAACATAAAAAAAGATGTAATCCTTTACTTTCCAGAACCATGCAGTTCAGCCTGGTGGTTCCCAAAGGCAGTCCTCATGACAACTGCTAACCAGCTAGTTCCTAAGTAAACTCTTGGGCCCAAACACAGAAAATGAACCAGAAACACTGAGCGCGAAGCCTCAATCTATGCTTTCTACAAGCCCAAAGCACACTAAGGTTTGAAAACTACCAGTTTCTAGTGGAAGATCAACAGTGACAATAGTTATGAACAAAAAGTAGCAGGAGTACAGGGGGTGGAGTGTTAAGGCTTCCAGAGAAAGTAGGACTTAAGTTCTAATTTAAAGAATGAATAGATTACCAATGTGGATGCACAGTGTTTCATGTTCCATATTCCATCTAATAATACCATTGTACCACTTACCACTTTTCTTTCCAGTTAATTTGCTTTTTTCTCTTAATGCTAATAGAATTCCAGCACTTTTCCCTGAAATTCTAAGCCCATCTAAATGACGAAAGGAAAAATCTCAAGACAGGGATTAAATGTTTCTTCCTTTCCTATAGCTTCTAAAAGGCAGATACTGTACTGTATCATGAAAGTCTTTGCAAATGTTATTTTAAAAAAAGGATTCTTGTAAAATGCTCAGACTTCAAGCACTGTTGCTTTGTCCTAAAAATGTCTGTAATTTTAATTGTTCTTATATAACATGTACATTGAAATTGGTACTTTCTGCAAGTCAGTTTTCAGCACTTGTTTTTCCCCATAGCACAAAGAATAGAAAAAGGAATAAAATCTGACTCAGCTAAATTTTTCCTTTGAACAGATTTGAGTACGTATCTAACTTAACATGAGGTGAACATGATGGGCAGCAAAAATAACTAAAATAATGTGTATTAGAGAAACTGATTCTGTATTTCTTGAGTAGAAACCTGGAGAGGAAGGCCAAAGAGGATAAATAAATAAGTAGACAGGGCTCGGCACCTGTGGCTCAAGTGGCTAAGGCGCCAGCCACATACACCTAAGGTGGCGGGTTCGAATCCCCAGCCCGGGCCCGCCAAACAACAATGATGGCTGCAACCAAAAAATGGCCGGGTTTTGTGGCGGGCGCCTGTGGTCCTAGCTACTTGGGAGGCGGAGGCAGGAGACTCGCTTGAGCCCAGGAGTTGGAGGTTGCTGTGAGCTGTGATGCCATGGTACTCTACCCAGGGGGATAGCTTGGGGCTCTGTCTCAAGAAAAAAAGAAAAAAAAAAAAGAAAATGTGAGTTTCCTTGAAAATGTGAATTCCACTTCTAGGAATTCATCCCCAGGGAATATCTATGGTGTTCACAAAGCAATCCCATGCCAACGATGGATAAAGAAGATGTCTAAATCCTATCCAACGA
>CAUYQV010138569.1:0-12843 GCA_963574575.1 Galagoides demidoff
GAAGGAAATGAACCAATACCTGGAAGCACATCACCTTCCTAGACACAACCAGAAAGAATTAGAAATAGTGAATAGACCTATATCATCACTGAAATAGCATCAACAATATGAAATCTCCCAGAAAAGAAAAGTCCGGGACCACATAGCTTCACATCCGAATTCTATCATACATTTGAAGAAGAACTAGTACCTATATGATACAACCTTTTTCAAAGTATAGAAAAAGAAGGAATACTTCCCAACACATTCTATGAATCAAATATCACCCTGACCCCCAAATCAGGAAAAGACCCAACAAAGAAAGAAAATTATAAACCAATATCATTAATGAATATTGATGCAAAAATATGCAGTAAGGGCTTGGCACCGGTTGCTCAGTGGTTAGGGTGCCAGCCACATACACCAAGGCAGGCAGATTCCAACTGGCCTGGGCCTGCAAAACAACAATGACAATGAATAAAAAAAAATAACCGGGTGTTGTGGCAGGCAGGAGAGACTGAGGCAGGAGAATTGCTTAATCCCAAAAGTTAGAAGAAGTTGTGGTGAGCTGTGATGTTATGGTACTCTACCAAGGATAACATAGTGAGACTGTTTCTCAAAAAAAAAAGAAAAATTCCATAAGATTCTAGCAAACAAAATTCAACAATAGGTCAAAATTTATAATCATGATCAAGTTGGTTTTGTCCGAGGGCCACAAGGTTGGTTCAACATATGTAAATCCATTAATATAATGCCTCACATAAATAAAATAAAAAATAAAGAACATCTGATTCTCTCAATTAATGCAAAAAGAGCTTTTGGTAATCCTTTCATGATCAGAACACTTAAGAAAATAGGCTTCGATGGCTCATTTGTTGAACTGATAGAGGCCATCTACAGCAAACCCACAGCCAATATCATATTGAATGGAGTAAAATTGAAAACATTTCCACTCAGATCTGAAACAAGACATGGATGCCCATTGTCTCCACTGCTATTCAACATAGCAATGGAAGTCTTAGCCATTGCAATTAGGCAAGAGAAGGCAATCAAGAGTATCCACATGGGGTCAGAGGATATCAAAATCTCTTCACAGATGGTATGATCTTATATGTGGAAAACCCCACGGACTCAACTACAAAACTCTTACACGTGATCAAAGAATACAGCAGCATCTCAGGATACAAAATAGATACTTACAAATCAGAAGCTTTTGTATATACCAACAATAGCCAAACTGAAAATATAGTCAAGGACTCTATTCCTTTTACAATAGTACCAAAGAAGATGAAATATCTGGGATTTTATCTAACAAAGGACATAAAAGATCTCTATAAAGAGAATTATGAAATGCTGAGAAATGAAGTAGCTGAAGATGTTAACAAATGGAAAAATATACCATCCTCATGGCTGGGAAGAATCAACATTGTTAAAATGTCCACATTGCCCAAAACAATATACAGATTTAATGCAATCCCTATTAAAACACCATTGTTATCCTTTGAAGATCTTGAAAAAATAGTGCTTCATTTTATATGGAATCAGAAAAGACCTTGAATAGCCAAGACATTATGCAGAAATAAAAACAAATCAAGAGGCATCATGTTACCAGACTTCAGGCTGTACTATAAATCTATAGTGATCAAAACAGCATGGTCCTGGCACAAAAATAGAGAGGTAGATGTATGTAATATATTAGAGAACCAAGAGATGAACCCAGTCACTTACTGCCATTTGATCTTTTTTTTTTTTAAAGAAAAGACTCTTAAGGTAGAGTCGTAAGCTGTTGCCCAGGGTAGAGTGCCATGGTGTCAAAGGTCACAGCAACTTCAAACTCTGGGCTTAAGAAATTTTTTTTTTTTTTTTTTTTTTTTTGCCTCAGCCTCCCAAGTAGCTGGGACTACTACAGGCACCCAACACAATACCCTGGTTTTTAATTTTTATTTATTTTTTATTTTTTGGTTGTAGTTGTCATTGTTGTTTGGCCTGCCTGGACTAGGTTCAAACCCACCAGCTCTGGTGTATGTGGCTAATGTCCTAGCTGCTGAGCTACAAGCACAGAACTTCACCATTTGATCTTTGATAATGCTTATCAAAAGCATCAATTGGGGGAAAGATTCTCTATTTTAACAAATGGTGCTGGGTAACTTGGCTGGTGACCTATAGATGACTGAAACTAGACCCTCACCTTTCACCTTTAATAAAAATTGATTCTCACTGGATACTATATTTAAACTTAAGAGACAAAACTATCAAAATACTAGGAGAGAGTTCAGGGAAAATTCTTGAAGAAATTAGCCTGGGAGAATACTTTATGAGGAGGGCACCCCTGGCAATTGAAGCAACACCAAAAATATATTACTGGGATTTGATGAAACTAAAAAGCTTCTGCACAGTCAAGAACACAGTAAGTCAAGCAGACAGTTCTCAGAATGGGAGAAGATATTTGCAGGTTATGTTTCTAACAAAGGTCTAATAACTAGAATCCATAGAGAACTCTAACTAATTAATAAAAAGAACAAATAACCCCATTCCATTGTGGGCATGAGACTTGAACAGAAGCTTCTCTGAAGATAGGAGCATGGCCTACAAACATATGAAAAAATGCTCATCATCTTTAATCATCAGAGAAATGCAAATCAGAGCCTCTTTGAGATATCATCTAACTCTAGTAAGATTAGCCCACTTTACAAAATCCCAAAACTATAGATGTTAGTGTGGATGTGGAGAGAAGGGACCACTTCTACACTGCTGAAGGGAATACAAGCTAATATGTCCTTTTTGGAAAGAAGTTTGGAGAACTTCTAGGGAACTAAAGGTAGACGTACCACTTGATCCTGCAATTCCCCTACTAGGTATATACCCAAATGATCGAAAATCACTTTACAACAAAGATATTTGCACCAGAGTGTTTATTTAAGCCCAATTCATAATTGCTAAGTCATGGAAACAGCCCGAATGCCCATTGACCCACGAATGGATTAACAAACTGTGGTATTTGTATACCCTGAAATACTACGCAGCCATAAAAATGGAGACTTCATATCGTCTATGCTTACCTGGATGGAGCTGGAACATATTCTTTTCAGTAAAGTATCTCAAGAATGGAAGAAAATGTATCCAATGTTCTCAAGACTATTATGAAAACACCATATAATCCCCTACACTTTCATATGAATGATAAAACACAACTATAATCCAGAAAGAAGGAGGGAAAAGGAGGGAGAAGGGAGGAGAGGGAGGGGGAAGGTCAAGAGAAGGGATAGGAGGGTAACTAAGTGAGGTGAAGTTCATCTTAACCAGTTTGATGTAAGCATTCTAAATTGTATATAATGTCAGCACAGTGAACCCCATAAATGCATTAATGTACACAGTTACAATTTAATTAAAAAAAAAGAAAAGAAAAGAAAATTCTTCAGGTGCATTAGAACCTATTGGAGCATACTGTCCACCATACAGTTAGCAGCTGTCCACAATTGGAAGAATTTTAAGACCAGATTGATTCAATCCTTCATTCCATTGGCCAGATGGAAGAAGAGCCAAGCTTCTTTCCACGCATAAATAATGTTTTCCTTAATATCAACTTTTTTAATACACAATATCTGGCATTGAATAAAAAGTTATCAGACACCCAGAAAAAGCATGAAAAAAATAAACTCATGGTAAACGACTTGGAGATGGCCCAGATGCTGGGAACTATCTGACTGTGTTACTGTGTTAAGGATTTTAGTAGAAAATGTAGACACCTGCATAAAAAGATGGAACATTTTGGAAGAGCAGAAAAAAAAGATAACTAAAATACTAGAAATGAGAAATATAATATCAGAGATATTAATTAAGCCTTAATCAAAATATACAGTACGTTGCTAAATGTGATTCACGAACATATAAACTGATGGAAATCAAGAGAAATATGATGAACTTTTTATTATGCTGGCCTTTTAATATATACATTTACATGTTTCGATAAAAGAGAAAGTATAGGACTTAAGTGAGCACAAATTTTACAAAGTTGGTTGCGTTCTGAAAAGTATTCTCTCATCTATATTTTCCATTTAAATGCCAGGTATTTAAATTCCTACTTCTGTGAATCATACCCAGAGTCACTCTTTCTTATTGTCTTCTGAAATGTATAACCACGGCCAGCTCTGCAGAGCACACCAAATGTGAAGTCAAGCGAGTCTTTGTTTGACATCCAGTTTGTCTGGCAGCTGACATTAGCATTGCTAAATACCTAATTGTGAATGGCTACCAGCTCAGATGTTGTACATCATTCCTGGAGTCCCTTTTATCTTAAAGGAAGGCAATGAAAAGTATTTCATAGAATTTGAGGTGTCACAAAACATACATTTGGTTATGTAATCAACTAGAGTTCAGATAGATACACATATTAGCAAATAAATTATAGAAAGTAAAAGTTGTGAAACAGATGTAGTTTAATAAATATAACATTAGAATCTTTTTTGATATTTTAAATGTATTTTTTTATGTTCAGGCCAGATATGTTCAGTTTTGCCTAAGGAAAAGGAATGGAGTTAAATATTCTCTCAAAGTAAGCCATCCAACAATATAATAATGAAGAAAATACTATGTACAGAAGAAAGTCACAAAGGAAAGGCTGCAAGGTGACATTGCAGGATAAAAAGTAGAAGTCAAAGACTTCAAAATATGGAATATAACAGAGTGAGATCGATTAGTTAAAAATATATACATGGACAAGTGTGTACTCCAATTGTATACACAGTGTAACCCTCCAAATTATAAGCTTTAAGGATGAGGCTGTGTGCAGTAGAGCTTGCCTGAAAAGATTCTGTGAGGACAGCATTGGCAAGCAGTGCTGGGCCACATCTGGTGAACGGGAACGGCCTCCATACAGTGAGTGTGCATGGGGGGCCTACAGGAGGGTGTACTTGATCAGATCATACGTGAGCAGGTGCTTGTGGAGGACGAGGACAGTCAAATAAGTGCAGTCTAAAGAATGGGGTGGGATACTTGAAACTAGAAACATCTAGAATCCACCTTATATTTCAGAGATTTGTAGGGAAGTGGCTAAAACAACTTTTGAGTAGGATCATTCAGTAAACTTCTGTCTTCAGTATTCTCTTTATCCCCAGGATTTATTTATCAAATAGTTACTACTAAATTCCCTGACGGAATAAATCCATCTTATTAAAAAGTAATCAGATTCTTATCAAAGGTAAAGTTGAAACATTACAGGGTCAATTTTGCCTTAAAATTGTTCATTCCACTTTCCTTTTTAAATTGTAGAGGTAAAGTATAAGATCTAAAACTGGGAGAGAGGAATGATGCTGCATCAGTGTTTAATGGAGGAGAAAGGAAAAAAGGAAGTAAAGAAGGGAAGAAAAGAGGGAGGGAGGGAGGGAGGGAGGGAGGGAGGGGAAAAGAAATAGAAATTGGTAAGATGGTCATTTCCAGGACTTCAGAGTAGACTGAGACATGTACTCTGTGAAGTGTAATTTCAATCTTGAAGCACCTTGGAGTGTAATTTCAAGTTTAGGTTTAATCTGGTTTAGAAATAAAATGGTAAACCAAATACACTTTCCATACTCTTACCATCCGTGATAGCTTGGGATTCTATCTGCATTATTCATTAAGCAAAATCATGATAGAGGCAGGGAGGGAGGGTATAAACATTCTAAAAACTACATATTTTGAGATACTGACTTCTCATCTTCAGTTACATAAGAATATACCTAGGAAATACAATTATATTTCAATGACACTTCAAAATAGCTATGTGGCATATAAGAAAAAAATTCATATGGGTGAGTGCAATAGTGAATTGCATCTTCATTGTCAATGCACTTACTCTTGAATGTGTGTGTTTTCTGCGTTTGGAAGAACAGAATTTCTTTTGAAAACTTCAGCCGGTGTTCTCAGTGGTGTTATTTGGGCAAAGGCAAATGTCATAACCCAGAGACCTTCAACAAAAGTGCGCACTGCCTAGAGACACTGCCATTGCAGAAGATGGCACAGCGGACTGCCAAGAGAACAAACAGCATCCAGGTCTGAGTGAGGACTGTTCCTGGTGTAGGACGCGTACCTCCCAGAGACTCTCACTGCCTGCATATATTTCACTATGAAAACAAACTCTCATTCTGTTTACTACTTCCTTTTGAAAAAAAAAAGAAAAAGAATTAACTAATAGAATACAACTCATTCAACTCTAAATTTTACACAGTCACCTATCTAGTCCTGTTCATTCATTTATTAAGCAATTATTTGTGGAGGAAAACAGTGTCATAGCAGTTGTTATGAAACTGTGAAGCATTTTGAGTCATCCAAGTTAGAATGTGTGAGTAGGGTAAGAGAGAAGATATATAAGGAAATTTGAAAGGCAAGTAGGACTAGAAATCTCTGTAAGATATGGATTTTATTTTCACATCATTGTTCAATCTGAATAAAGAAATAGGCGAGATTTTAACAAATATGTATTAGGTTGATTAACATTAACTGATATAGCAAACAGCAAGCCCTCCTCCCCACGAACTCTCAGTGGCTCAACAAAATTAAGGTTTGTTTCTCAGTCCATTCACAGTCCCAGGCAGGTCAGGCAGCTTGATCGACACATTCTGCTAAAATAATAGTTAGAAATAATAACATGCACTGTCACCTCTCACTTTAGCAACATCATTGGTAAAGAAACCTCTAACATTGGTGGTCACATTTAATTTTCTCTCCTAAATGTTTCTTAACAATTGTGGTCCCTTTCTCTGCTCACTTGCCTTTCCCAAATTGGTGTTTTAAACCTTTCTCCCTTCCAGTCTGTGGCATCATTTTACCGATTTGCATTCTCAGCTGATGATCTGGTTTTTATTTGACTGAGAACATTTAAGCCATCACCAGAGAATTCCTCTAAGGCTCTCCACCTCGATCACCCCCCTGTGGCATCTGTATGCGTATACCCTGCCCTTCTTTCTGAACCGTGGATTACTGCCCAGTTCCTGTCTAAGGCCATTCCAGCAATTCTGCCCTGGATCGTCTCTGCTACAAAAGAACACTGTCTTTCCTTTCTCTTCTCTTTCATTTATTTCCTTCCCTGCACTTATGCTCTTATTTCTCCCTCTTAGACAAAATCTTCTCCCTACCTCAATTTTGTCTTTATCTATCATTTCTTTGCCCCCTTAATAACAGAATTCCTCAAAACAAGGCTCACACTCAGTTTCCAGATCTTCTTTTCTCACATTTGCTTAAAAGACCCCTACAATCAAGTCTCAACCAATCTCCCAACCCACTGTTCATGGTTAATCAGTTCTCTGTCCTCATCTCACTGAATTTATCAGCAGCACTTAACACAGGAAATCACACTCTCTCATCTTCAAAACACATTTTTTTTCCAAATTTTTTCCTGGATGGTAAGATCATGCTGCTACTCTTCCCCAAACCACACTAATACTCCCCCACTTCACTTACCGGGAGAGCCAAGGCCCCACATAATCTGACCTTCCGACAACTGTCTGACATTCCCTTCTACAGCCTCTCTCCCCCTCTCTCCTCCCGCCTTGCCCTCATTTCTACCCAACACTGGAGTCTCTACAGTTTATTGAACACTTTCATCATACTCTACTGCTTCTCGGTCATCTCATGGGCATTTCCATCTGCCTGAAACTTTCTGCTCTCAGAGAGTTCATTTGTCAATCCCAGGCCCTCTGTGACACCTTTCCTACTATCTTATTAAATTGCAGAAATCTGTTTTACTTTCTTCCTAAGCAGGTATTTTCTAAAATACGATATACTTTACATACAATGATGCATGCTTACTGTCTACTTTCACTAGAATATAAGCTCTCATAGGCTCATATTTTCATCTGCTGCATTCCATTCTCTGTCTCCCAATCCCAGAACAGTGTGGAGGGCTCACTAAAAGTTTATGGTACAGAGAAGGTAAGACTTAAAGGAAAAGCGGGAATGTCAGGTTTTTACCATGAAATTGTTCAAGCAAGGGAGGGGTATGACCCAAATGTCATGGCAGAGAGATTGAGCTCATTGAGCATGGAGAAAAGGAGAGCTGCAGAGAACACTTGGAGTTACTGCAATTTCCCAGGGGCAAAGGGATGAAATACACACCCCCAAACTATTATAATGTAAAGTCTGTCAGAAAGTAAAGGAAATCAAAAGGCCAAAGACATTGTGAACAAAACCAGATAAGATTGGGTAACTGTGTCTGCTGCACAAATAAAAATAAAAGAAAAAAAAAGAGACTTTGGAGAGAAAAAAAACCAATAAAAGGTTACGAAGAAGAATATTGCAAAGAATGAAGAGAATAAATAACAACTAAAAAATTTTATGATGAAAAATAAAAGATCGAGTACAGGGTTACTAGCACGGTGGCCATCGTTGTAGGACTGAAGACCAGGACAAAGCAGGGTTGGAAATGGAGCATTTAGGGTTCTTTGTCCCAATTCAGGGATGTTTATTATTTAGTCATTACTTAGGATGCCAAATTGGATGTTTATTGTCCTATAAAACCTAAGGTAGTTGGTTGGTTTTCAGGCATGTTCAGAAAGTCTCAATTTTTCCTGACCCACATGGGAGCCAAAGAATCTCCCTGAGTCCCCTGTTAGGCCCCTCTCCCAGACATCACCCCCAATTGCAGCTGTTCTACCAATCTGTGCCTGGAGAGATGCTGAATATTCGATTTCTCAGCTGGCCTGGTGGCCCTGAGACTGAGCCATTGTCCATGGAGCAGTGATGGGTATCGAACCCCATGCCCTTTCTCCACAGCTGGGCTTTTTCTTTCTCCTCCTTCATTTCTCCGCCTCCACCTCCCCATCAATAGCTCTGATGCAGCACGGAAAAACAAATGCCTCTTTTCTCTCTCCAATGTATTTTCAAATAAACAGTTTTTATTCCTTCAGGTCTTTTGATATTTCTAGCCAATCCTTTTTAGAAAATTTAAAACACTTTGTCTCTTTTCGACAAATGGTTTCTTCAAGTAAAAGCCTTGACTTAGACCTGATGTCATTGCCATGAACTTTAAAATGTGTTCAAATACTCAACTAAGTTCTTAGTTCCAGGCTATCGTCATCTACCCCTCAGACAAAGAGAGGTGACTCTGAGACCAGAAGGGAAACACATGGATAAGAAACACTGGAGACAGCTCTGAATATTGTTATATCGTATCGACACCCATCCATTTCTACAAGTGTTTGGCTGTGCTCCTCTAGTTTCCTGATATGGTCCCTTCCTTTCGCAGGATGTTGGTAGATACATTACACATACATAAACATCCATCATGAGTGTGTATGTCAGGGGACAAGTCCCTTCTCAAACTCCTCAATGTCTTTGCAAATGTTTAACAAGTTCTTTTTTACCTGTTCCCTTCTGCTCTATTTTTCTTTTCCCACCACATCTTGATTCCCCAGTTTATCCTAAAACCCCCCTGGCTGTTCATCTTTCTCTGCCCAATATCACTCACCAAAAGGTGACATATTACTTTTGCTTTTTAATTCTTGACATCAGCACCAATGGGTGAATGATGTGTTAATAGCTATTTTAGTAAGTTTGGTACTACCTCAATGAACATGATGGGCAGGAGAATTTCAGCCTTGTGCAGAAGAAACAACTGAAGACTATTTGATATCAATGTTTTCAATGTATACTAAGCCATTTTCCAACATAAGGGATTTCTGCCTTGCCTTGTCCCTTGGAAATGGTTTTAGTGCCTTCTTCTCCACCTTCTTCTCATGGGCTTTTAATTTACTCCCTCTCTCTCAAATTTTCTCTGACTCTCAGAATTCCCAAACTTTTCTCTAACCTTCTCACCAGTGAAGAGTCAAAACTCCTATTTCTTTCCCCTTCCATCTCCTATCTTTCTTCCTCTCTCCCTTCTCTGTCTTTTCTCTCCTTTTTTTATCCTTTACTTTATTCTTCTCCTTATCTTTCCCCTCCTTCTTTTTCCTCATCCTCTTCCTCTTTTTTTTTTTTTTTTTTTTTTTTTTTTTTAGCACAACTTAATTCCTCTTACTTAAAACCATTCACCTACACTATATATCCCTGGGAAGAGTTTCTTCAATTTCAAAAGTGAAAGCCATCATAATATATTTTCCTAAAAGAGAAAAAGTGAGCAATTCTATTCCTGAGTAGAATTCTACCTTACACTTAGATGAAAACTTTTCCAGCTGTACTCAGTACTCAGTTTTTACATTAACTATTTTAGCTCCATCACAGATAGATACATTGCTGCATGCACACATACATGATATGCAGATATATGATAAAAACAAATAGGTACGTACACAAACATGCACTAGGTTTTTTTGTCCTCTGGATCTCTGCCTGCGCTAGGAAGGGTGGTGTCACCGTATGTGTTGTTCAAGGAATGATGATGAAAGTGATTTCTGGAGAATGAGTAAGAGTTTGAGAACCCTAGCTGAATCCTTTGGACTGGTTGAGGTCTCCAAAGAACCACATTTTTAGTAAGTGAGGATCTAGAGTTAAGAATTCCCTGTCTGAAACTGGTCAAAGATTCTTAAGTTTGGAAATGAGTATTATTTATTAGAACTACAATAACATTTAAACATTATTGTGAAAGCTTTTAAAACAACAATGAATACTAAGTGCATTTTTTGCACTTATGATTATGAAAATACGTAGGCTCTGTTATTATAACCAAATTTAGGTAGAGGAGGTTGCCAAACTACTTTAGCCTTATCTGAGCATAGCTGGGAAATGTCAGAGTTTCAGGCATATTGATTTTATACTGTGCTCTATCAAAAAGGGATAAGTCATGACATGATAAGGGGTAGCTTCTATTTTGTTGAGATCTCATACTTCCTTATAATCAGTTCAACACATATTTTAATGTACAAATACAATGATTTTGAGACAAATTAAGTCCTAACAGTCTAAAATCAGTTTGCCCACACAGTTAATACGTTGATTAATGTCCTGTTAAGACTGAGACACTCATTTTTATCTCATTATTCAACCCAGTGTTTTCCCACAGCTATTGAATAAAAATGTAATTATTGGTCTAAATTATGTTATTATTAACTTTCACCTGGTGTTTCTTGATAAACAGCAGCACAAAATAAAGGCCCATGAGGAGCAAGCAAGTCTGTATGAAACCCATACGTGGAGATGGATCCATTCGCTACGATGTGTTTCAAGTATACCTGATGCTGGAAAGAAGAAAGTGTTTTTCCTTACAGAATCACAATCAAGAGAGTGTGGTATTCAGGGTTTTAAATATTGATGTCACAAGGCCTACATTTGTCAAATAAAATGAAGGTGACAATAACTCTAAAGATTGAATTTTGTTCTCAAAATCTGTGAGTAAAGACAAGTCTCTTCTCATGTGCCCACATTTATGGATTCTTGACAGAGTGATCAACACAAAGGTCATTCACCCCAATATTGCCATATTCTCTTCTAATATCTGAAGTTTCAAAAGGAGCATTTCTTGGTGACCTTTATCTAAAACAAACATGACTTCAGAAACAGAGCTCTGGGATCAGATCTGCACCTGTGTACTTAAATGGGATATTTTCTTCCTATATCTTGTCAGAGATATCATACAATGCAGAATCACAAAGCATTTTGGAATTCTTTAAAGATAATGTATCAATCGTCTGCTTGAGTTTTATAACTAAGGTGGGCCTTTTCAGAGTTATGCTTTTGACATTATTGTTATGCAAAATGGCATTTTCATGCATTAATCCCCATAAGAACACTGAGTGCTACCCAATAATGTTATCACATCCAGAGTTTGACGGCTGCAGTTTCTTTGGCTTGATTATTAAAAAGATACAGTTTTAAAGCATTTCCGTTTTTACAGAAGTGCCTATATTTTAAACAGTCTTAATAATATGCTAAGAAGCTATTATAATCTGATAAATAAACATCAGTGCTGACGTTTATTTTATTACCCTTCCCTCATAACAGGGAAGGGTAAAGACCTGAAGAATATCAATGTTTAACCAAGAAAAAGTCTGTGAACTAGGAGACCAAGCCAGTATCCAGAGATTCAGAAAAGTACTATTGGTGAGACTGCCAAAGACACAGAATGAAGTCAGTAAAATGCAGGTGGAATTAAAGTTATAGAATGAATTTAGACAAGGCTATTTTAACCCATGGCTCTGAGAAGTCATGTGACTTTGGCCAAGATTATGCAACTAGTTCATGGGAAAACCAATGTGGTCATGAACCCATTCCATGACGTTATGCAGAGGTGGTTCACTAAAGCTATCAGAACTTATTGATAAGGACAAAAATTCAGGATCAAGGAGATAAAAAAAGAGATAACATAAGAGATCAAAATTAATCCCTGATGCTTCAGGTTATAGCTAGGGTAACCATAAGTCATTAGGTCCCAGGCCTATTATCCTGGCATAATCAATAACTCTTATTCTTATAATTTTCCTGAGTTGGACAATGAATTATATAGTCACCTAGTTATCTTGGAAATAGCATGTAAACTGGAACATGAGTTCTGCCTCAAGCATTTATTAACTATCTGATCTTGTTTAAGAAGTATGAACTTTATGGTATGAGATGGTAATAGACTTTATATGCATCTATCATTTAGGTACTATTTCTTTAATCACATCAGTGTTGTATGCATTAATTTCTCATTGCAATTTTGTGAGGTAGGTATAATTTAAATCCCCTTTGCAGAGTAATTTAGTTCCCAAACTGAAATTCAAGAGAAGAGATTTTAAATGTGTGAATAAAGTAAAAGAAATTTTTCTTTGAAAAATGAAAGCATAGCTTGGCTCGTGCCTGTGGCTCAATTGGCTAAGGCACCAGCCACATACACCTAAGGTGGCGGGTTCGAATCCCCAGCCCTGGCCCGCCAAACAACAACGATGGCTGCAACCAAAACATGGCTGGGCATTGTGG
>CAUYQV010138570.1:0-21023 GCA_963574575.1 Galagoides demidoff
TTGATACAATGATTAAGCAAATGACATGAAATTTATGTTAACCAGCTTGATGAAAGTGTTTCAAATTGTATATGAAAACAGCACAATGTACCCCATGTTTGCATTAATGTATACAGATATCAATTAATAAAAAAAAAAAAGGAAAAAAAGAAGATGTCTCCTTATATGGGGAATCATGACCAATAGGAAATGGGAGATGGGAGGGATCCCGCGGGTGAATCTCTTGTCTTTTCTTCTCTCCTTGGACAGCAGCAAACCTTCTTCTCACAACCTTTGAGGAGAAAAATCCTTTGTGCTGAGTAAACACATCTGTCCCAGGAGCTGTTGTTATCTCTTCCATAATCTGTGTCAAGTGGTGACCATTGAGATCATGATTTGCCTTACTCTGCACCTTTAATGGCCTCAATTCTTCCTTTCTCCTCCTCTTTATTACCCTGGGTTTACTTGTCCCTTGTGTCAGCACTTTAATCCCTGCCTCAGGCTCTGCCTTCTAGAGGAACTGTACAGAGACAGTCAGTTAATCTGATGAGTCAGTGAAACACTGGTTTGTTTTAAAAGCATCCATGGAGTAGTATTAGTGCTAGGCAAGGAGATACTGGGAGTCCAGAGAGAGGAAGGGTGGAATATGTAGAGTAATTTACAGTCTGTTGAGCTCATCTAGGGAATACAGAATATATTGAGACCTCTAAAATTAATATGACTCCTGAAGGACAAAGATGGTAAAAATAGATAATTGGAGAAAATAAGGTTTGCAGTCTGATAGGAAAGTGTAGGCATTAAAAAAAGAATGATAATAATACATTATTAATAAAAATGATAACTAACATCTGCTGATTCTTACTATGTGGCCTGTAGGTTAAGCACTTTATAAAAGTTATTTATTATAACAACCATCCTGAATGAGATACTGTTAATTTTACTAATTTTCTGATGAGGAAACGGTAGCTTAGAAAACTTAAAAGGGTTTCATGTAGTCACCTAGCTAGGAAATAGTGGGGCTAAAGTCGAACCCAGGCAGTTTGACTCCTAACCACAGGATTAAGTGAGTTCGGAGGAAATATTTGAATGGAGCATGGGGCCCAGGTTAGAAGCAGGGTGCAGTGCAGAGAACTGTGGACAACATCTCAGACTCAAACCGGACAGCCTGGGCGTGGCAGCGGACACAAGGGAAGAGGTTGTCAGAGCAATTGTTCTGAGCGTCAGCAGCCTGTAGGGAAGTAAATCCCAGCCAGCTGGAATGATCTGCTGCTTCTGCTTTCTGTAGTCATTGTGCAGATGGCTAGAGCTTTCAAATTTTATTTCATTTATCCCATCCTTCAACAAACATTTAATAAATGTTTGCTTTGAACCATAAAAAATCATCGACACTGTGGATATATAGGTAATGACTGTACACCCCAGACATTAAGGAATTCACAGGCTGGTACAGAAGACAGCCAAGTACTCAAAAAATTATTACAATATAGTGGCAAGCAAGAGGCCTAGAGAGAACAGGGGGCGTGTATCTACCCTCTCCTGACGCTGGAGGAATGGGGACATTTCCCAAAGACAATGAAGAAGACCAGGGTCCTGAAACCCGGACATTTTTTTTTTTTCTGGGAGACAAAAGGAAGAAGAGACAGTCTAGGCAGAAGAAACAGCATCGGGAAAGAACTGGAATTGTAAACACGTGATACCTGGTAGATCTGGAGTGTAGACGTACGACTCACCAACAAATCCAGGATGATACTTTTGAGGGTAAAACAGGGATTTTCCTAACCACCATGGTACAATAGGAATAAACTGGGACTGTCTTGGGTAAACCAGGATGTTTGGTCACCCCAAATTAGGAGGCTACAGAATGGAAAGAGTTTTAGAATCACTGAAACTTGGCTTTGAAAACTGGCTTGGATGGTAGTCAGAGGTAGAGTAACTGTGTAGCTGATTATGCCTCAGTTTCCTCCTTTAAATAGAAATTATTTCCTTTAAATTTATGATTTTTTCCTTGTATGTTTGTGTGGTGACTGAATGAGACAACACTCATAGTACAGTTAATACAGTGCTGGCCTTTAGGAGCTCAGTAATCATTTCCCTGTCTCTGCGCCCACCACAGGACAAAAATGGGGGGCAAAGGTGAGGATTACACAGATGAGATTACTGGGGGTCATATACACCACACTAAGAAGTTTAAATTTCAATCTGAAAAAAATAATTAAGCAGAGAAGTTTCCCAGTCAAGTTTGTGCTTTAGAAATAGGAGTCTGGCCTCAGCGTTTAAGATGTTTATTAGGGCAATCAGACAGATCCAGGAGCTCCTGGGGACGTCTGGCACCACAGAGCCCTGAGTTCTTTATGTGATGTTAATTTAAAGAGAATAGGAATCCGTCATTGTTCATGGGACTCATCCTCTGCTGATGCTGGAAAATGGGAGTGGAAGAAGAAACCAAAGAGTGTGGTCAAGCCAGAGATGGAGGGTTAGAGGGGAAGTTCTGACAACTCATAGTGCCTATGCATCAGCAGCATCTGGGAACTTGAACTTTATAGAAATGCAAATTTTTGGTCCTAAGTAAACCTAATGAAACAGAAATTCTGGAAATGGAGATCCAGCAATCTGTTTTTAGTAGCTTTCCAGGAGATTCTGACATACTGATGTTTGTTAACCATCATCCTAATTCAAAGTGTGGTGCAGAGATGAAAATTAGGTGGGAGATGAAGGTCAGCAAATGAGAGGAAACACAGAAATAAACACTAAAGCCAAAGCATGAAGCCAGGAATTTGAACCTCCAGGGAGATGAGAGAAGGAATCCCTAATTGTGAAAATAAGCAGCTGATACGATCTTTGGAAAACCCCTGCACTAGATAATGCAACCCTCTGCTGCTTCCTAGGGCTGCTGTGAGAAAATGCCACAAACTGGATGGTATAAAACAATAGAAAGGCATTCTCTCCGAGTTTGGGAAGACAGAAGTGTAAACTCAATGTGCCAGCAGGGCCATGCTTTTTCTGAAACTCTAGATATTAAGGTTGGACATTTAAGTTCATGAATTCATCTAGTAAAAGTGCTACATACCTCATGGCTGAATATCACTATGGTCACCCTCGAAGCCCTCCCCACTGGCACTGCCAATGCCAGCACCTAGTCCCCCTTCAAAGCACTTTTTCTAGGATGAGTTCACAACTTAGTTGTCAGACCTTGTACAACAGCAGCTCTGATGGTCATTCTACACAAAGAGTTCCAAAATTGCTTTGAAGGGTAGAGTAGGCACTGGCATCGGTGCACGGCTTCCTAAGGGGAGGATTTTGAAAGTGACCATAGTGATATCCAGCACTGAGGTATGGAGCACTTTTTCTAGGTTAAGTTCACCAACCTCACAGAATACTTCCTTGACTCCCAGATTCTGGTAGTGGCTGTGCATCCAGGATGCTGTTGGCTTGTAGTTGCAACACTCCTGCCTCTGTGGACACATAACCTTCTTCCTGTGTCTCTCACCCTCCTCTCTTCTCTCTTTTCTTATGGGAACACGTTGGATTAAGGCCCGCCCTAATGACTTTATCTTAACTGACCCCATCAGCAACAACCCTATTTCCAAACAAGGTCACCATCTGAAGTGTTGGGGATTCGAACTTCAACATATTTTAGAGAGAAGAAAGGGGACAGAAGTCAACCCACAGCCTAGCCTGTCACTGGCTTTTATGTAACTTGGGCTGAATAGTTTGGGTTCCCCTAGAAATAGAGCCTGATATAGAGATTCATTTAAGTAGTTTATTTGGCATGGGATCCCAGAGCACCCTAGTGAAATGGGAAAGTGGGAAAGGGTAGAAGAAACATCACATAAAGAGTGCAGGTAACTGGAGCTTCATCCCACTGGGGACTTGTCAGAATGTTGTACAACCTGTGTGGAGAGGAAGCTCAGGTGCTGGGACAGCCTTGGATGAGAGCTGTACCAGGTAGATGGTTCAATCTCAGGTATTTCCAACCAGATGCAGGCAAGTGGCTCCAGTGGCCAGACAGTAAAGAGACACTGGCAGTGGTAAGTCAGGTCAGTGTGTGCTGACATGATAAAGAGCAAAGGACACAAGGTCGTCTGCCATGAGTGGGAAGGACAGCTTTAGGAAAGCAGGGGAGGAGGAGGAAACAAATAAATGTGACCCCCGCCCCCACCCATGCAATTCAGAAAATTAATCGTGTTGGGAGGGCTATAGGATATGAAGCAGCCAACTTGGTTTTAAATTTCTCCATCAGTAGAGTAGAATCTGTATACTCAAAGCCAAAGCTTTTTTAGACCACTGAAATGTAAAGGAAAAAAAAGTTACATTACCTAATTTTAGTTGTTGTGAAAATTACTGGCAAGACAATCAAGAGCAGTGGTTCTCAACCTGTGGGTCACAACTCATAGGAACTGTATTAAAGGACCACGGCATTAAGAAGGTTGAGAACCACTGTGCTTTTCAAGGAACTTCATTTTTCTAGGTTTCTGAAAATTAAAAAAAAAAAAATTGGATTCTCTGTGATCCCATGGAAGGACGAACCTAGACAGAAAATAATCTAGCCTGCCTCTGGGTATATTTAACAAGATACATAAATGATCAGGGTGGATGGTGGGTGCAGTTTTGGACGGGCTTGAGTCCACTGGCCTGAGTTGTCCTGCTGGATTGTCACAGGAATGGGGCCAGTCAACACCTTGCAGGTGCGGGCCTTTGCGGGTCTGTTGCCTTGGTAAGAGTGCAGGTGACTGGAGATGAATTCCACTAGGGACTATCTATGTCTGTCCCAGGGACTTTCTGACATGGACAGACATAGATGTGTCATAGTGACTTCGTTGTTTTGGGAACAGCTGGATTAACACTCTAGGGAGGGGGCTCCCAAGAAAGACAGATGACATTTAAAGGGGCTCCCTGAGCACTGGCCGGAGGTTTGGTCTACAGTGGAGTGTCTCTAAGGACTGACCAATCAGAAAGAGGTGGAGAATCCAGACAGTGGAGAAACAGTCAAGGCCTCAAGGGAGGGTCTTTGGAGCATGTGCGCAGTTCAAATAGCAGTGTAAAAACCCACACCTACCAATGTCGTGACAGTTTACAGATACTGTGGCAGTCCTGGGAAATTGCCTTATGAGGTTAGGAAAGGGGAGGGTTCCCAATTCCAGGAATTCTCCACCCTTTTCCAAGAAAACCATGAATATTCCACCCCCTTCTTAACATAAAATTACGGAATCAGCATAAAAGAAGAAATCTTATCAAAGTTAGTGTCTCCTCCACTCGGGGCTGACCAGTTCCTGCTTTGGAATGTGCTTTAGTCTTTGATAAAACTTCTGCACTTTGCCTGTTTACCCCGGCATCCTCTGCTCATTCATTCCATTGACTCGGTACCAGTAATCGTTCTTCAGTACCAGGTGCTGAGAACCTGAGAACACGGGGACCTTTCATCTGGTTTCTCAACACCTAACAGAAAGATCTGGAAAGAATGTTTTCTACCTTAGACTCTTCACTTCTGTTTTAATTACTCAATTGTGTCTGTCTTGTCTAGAAGACAAACAAACCAACTTGTTATATTGTGCATGGATGGAGCTGGAACATACTCGTCTTAGCAAAGTACCACAAGAATGGAAGAAAAAGTATCCAATGTACTCAGTCCTACTATGAAACTAATTTATAGCTTTCATATGAAAGCTATAACCCAATTATGACCCAAGAATATGGGGAAAAGGGAGAGGGAGGGGAGGGGAGAGGAGGGGGGAGGATGGGTGAAGGGAGGGTGATTGATGGGACCACACCTAGGGTGCATCTTACAAGGGTACATGTGAAACTTACTAAATGTAGAATACAAATGTCTTAACACAATAACTAAGAAGATTTTCATGCAGGTAGAGGTTAACACCAACCATATCATATAAAGATAAAAGAAACTGAGACTCAGGGAGTGAGCTCATAAGATCACACATCTGGTTTATGATAAAATTGGGATTCTATCCTAGATTTTGTTCTGTCTTATATACAGACAGAAATAGTTAAACAGACATATATAGTTATATGTGTCTTATATATGTCCTTTTCACATAAACACAAATATTTTCCAGTTACTCAGGAGTTAAGTATACAGTCATTGAGATTGCTGCAACAGAGTATATTTTACTAGCGATAGAGAACCTCCAACAGAATCTCACGTCATATTCAATGTGTGGACAAGAAAGTTGGCATCGCTCAAAGCCAAGTGTTTTCTCCTTTATGTGTTGTGCTTTGTAACTCAAACACTTTGTGTATAAAATACATACCTGATGATGTTCCTTTGTATAGTTAATACAGTAATATAAAATCTAGTGTGGTTAAACCACCACAAACTTTGAATGATAACCTAACTGAAGTTATATGCAGGAGAGTTTTAGCCAACAAAGAATAACTTCAACAGCAGAATATCTGACTTATCCTGTATAGTCAAGAGAGAAAAGAGAATCCAATTACTACTTGCCTATATAGTATTTAATAGGGAATAATCAAAGCTTCATAGGCCCATGATTTATAATAGTTTCATGCAAAAAAAGATAAAATTTATACTTGTGAGAATCATAATCCTACCCAAAAAAGTTTTAGCAAAGTTATAAACTGGACATGGATTTGATATTTTCTTTTGGCTATGATTAAAGTTATAAGGAGGATCTTGTATATATTATTTCTCTGGACACTTAAAGCCTTGGCTTCCAATCTTGTCTTCCACTCATTGTAGTGTTATTGGACAATTTATTTAATTGTTCTCTGTTTTGTCATCTGTAAAGCATTTCAAAGTTTATCCCCATCTGCTAAAGCTGTCTGCCATGTATTAAGCATAATTAAAGAGTCTTATTCTAAATAAAAACTAAAGGAATGTCACTAAGATAAGAGAAAAAGCTTGACATATAAAGTAGACACCCAGTAAAGATTTTTACTCCTGGTCATGATGTGAGCTAAGTATGAAGACTCCACGAGAATGGACACACTATTCAAGCTCTCACAACTTCAGTGATCTCTTCTCCAAGGTAAAAAAGATGGATGACCCTTTAGTGTTGAGAATCAAATGTGTTAATGAATACATGAGGTTCTCCAATTTTAGTTTTGTTATATCTGACATGAGAATTTTATTCATTATAGATCTTGAAATGTTGTTATGAAGGTTAATTTAGATGATGCATTTGAAAGTAATTCTTAAAAAGTGCTAAGTATTATACAAATGTTAATTTTTATAATTAAAAGTTCTCAAAACATTACATTATTTCTGATCATTAAACTTATATATCTATTCCATAAAGAAACACGATGAAGAGTTTGCTCAACTACCAAACTTAATCAAATCATGAATTTGTTAAATATTACAAATCCTGACATAGTATTTTAAGAAACTAATTTATGAATATTTAAATTTCTAGCAAACCAAACATATCTGCAAATGTTTATCATCACAATTTTCAAAATCTTAAAAGTAGTTTGTTGCAAGCTTCTTTTAATTAACAAGATCTACTCTACATTAAATGTGCAATTTGATTAGTAAAATTAGTAAAATTCCCATTTTACATGCTTTATTGAGTCTCACTGTGTAAAATGTTTTCCTGGAATTAAAGTGAAAGAATTAGAAATATTGATTAATTCCTGAGGAAGACGCCCCCTGCAAGGGAATCTCTGAACTGCAAGGTCCCTATCCTGGTGATGCTTAGGGATAAAGTAAGACTGGAAACAGACAAGGCTGACACCGTCATTAAAACTTCTGTGGAGATACTGGCACTCAGGGGAGGTACTGAGGACAAAGAGGGTGGGGAAGTAGAGGACAGTGGCCTGTGTAACAAAGGAGAGCCAGGAATGGGCTGACACTTTCAGAGGAAAATAGACATCGTGAGGTATAGTCAGGTATCTGTGATGGAAGAAATAGGAGCTACGTTGCCATGGAAGTCATTGTTTTCCGGCTAAGGAGGGACTGGCCAGGCAATGAGTTTTTTTAGCAAAAGGTTTAAGTTAGTAACTAACTTAAAAGTGATGTTCTGGGACGTTAACTTGCCAATGGAGTTCAGAGCTGAATGGAGTGGAGACAAAGAAAAACTTTTCAGAAATCTATCAGTCATTTGGATATGACTTGCTAAGGGTCTGTATTCACTATAATGGCAGTAATAGAAGGTTAGGAAGTGAAATGTTTACAAAAAGTTAAAAACTACTTGTACATGTCAACTGATCTGAATGGAATACAGGGAAGTCAGAAAGAAAAAAAATTGAATTTCTTTTTTGGTAGGGTGGGGATAGGGACATTGTAGATGATAAAGCCAATTTAGATATAGAAATGTTGGGTTAATCTGATGGGGCATCCAATTAGACTAGTTTTGCAGCAGACTAGAGCTGGAGCCTCGAGAGTGGACTAGTTCTGTGAAGGAGAAAGTGTGGGCTTGTATCACTAACCCTGGTCTTAGATACAGAGTCATGAAAGTAGACTCAATCTACTATAAATCTTACATTCCTATTGTATTACTGAAGCCTTTTCCCTAAGAGGCTTTGTGTTTTAAATTATCAGATAAACTTTCTAGTTATGAAGATTATTTCAACTTCACACTGTCAACCAACAGACTTATACCCTGTTAAGTTGAACACCAAGAAAAGTTGTAGCTTTTCTCATTTGTTGTAAAGGAATGTTCTTTGCAAAGCTTTAGCTGTGGCCACTTAAATGTCAACATTGTTAACAATGCTGTCTCTAAATTAGATACCTCCAGGAACAGGAAAGCTCTTTCAGTTGGAAGACCTTATGTGTTATAAAGCTTCTTATATTTGAATTCATTATTAATAAGAAGTCACTTCCAAAGCATATGTGCACTGATCCTCAGAAAGACATTTTCACTATTCTAATCGGTGGGTTTAAATTCAGTTTTAAAAACTTTATGATTAGTTAGAAAATCACCCCAAAGGGGAACCCATCAGAAAAGAATTTTGAGATTTTAGGCATTTAAAATATCTTCGACCAATCTTAGATTGGCTTTATTAAAAATGTAATTTCAGATAATTCTCCGTATTAACATACATCGCTTTCCAGCAGCTTTGTCAGTTACATAGGACATCAGAATTTCCCCTGGTGTCATCCTGTTTTGTGTGTGTCTCTCTCATGATGTCAACTTTAAAAAGTTAGGTGTGAAGATCTTGGACCCCACATGCTTGTGGGATGGAAGATAGTATGGGCTTCCTTCTCCCTTCTGAGTTGCATGTATGTGTATACACACGCACGTATATAGACGTATTCTGTATTTACCTGTCGATAGTTACGTCTGCTATCTACATATCTTTTTCTACATCTCTTTTATACATATATGCGTGTATATATAACTGTAACCATAACTATCTGCATTATTTTTAATTTATCCACATTGAATTTATTTTTCCAGTTTTGCCCACGTTCACCCAGCAACATATTAATATTTTAAAGATTAATTAATTACAGTTTTCTTAGTATGAAAACTGAAAATTCAATTGACAATTCAATTTGGGAAGACTCATATTGAGAAACCTCATTGATGCCTCTTTTTCCATTGTGGTAAAATGTAAATTGCAAAATAACAACTGACTATTTTATTCTGACATTCGTCACACTGCCTTGAGAGTGTGTGTGTGAAGTTGGTACAAGTGGGTATATGCTGATAAATAATTGCCAAGAATTAGTCAATAACGAGTGTTATTGCTACTGCAAAGCATCTGCTCAGTTGCAAACTTCTCTTTCTTGGAAGTAGAAAACATGTGAGTGACTTGACAAGATGGGATTTTGCAGCAGCAGCCAAGCTGGGGAGCAGAGACACCCCCTTGTAGATGCACATACATGCTTTCCTTTCTTCCTCTGGACATACTTGGAAGTTCATCTGGAAATAAGAACAATCGAGCAACTTCAACCAAAAGGATTCTTTTGAACAATAATACTGGTGAGACATCTTTAATCCACAAATCATTTATGAAGTTCATGCCTGCGTTCCGGATCCTCACAGAGCATGGCCGGCTTGCCAGTCATCAGCGGCGCTTCAACAGCGAAGAAACAAGGACTGATCAGGGTATCACCGATGTCGGGCCGCCAGCCCTCCAAAAGCAGTCGCTAAACTTAGCCCCCAATTAAATCTATAGGCTGCTTTTCTTCTAGTACAGTCAGGGGTCCCCCGTGTGAAAAAGTGGGAGACGCCGAGTGGGAGGCCACTCCCACGATCTCACTCCTCTACTTTTCACTTTAACCTGAAAACCTTTGCAGGAATTTTTACTGATGTCACAACATCCACAACTTGACACAATTCTAGAGGAGGTCTCCTTTTCTACCCCTAAAAATTACTATTTCCAAGCCATCGTAAATTAATTACAGCATCATTCATTCAGGAAAGCCCTCTTAGCTTGCATCATTTTAGCCCCATTTTTCTCTCTGGCAGGTAAGACTAATCCTGGAGTATTTTTAAGTAAAAAGCTGAGTTAAAAACTTACAATCAAGACAAATGAAGACAGGCCATCCAACTAAAGGGCCTGGTTGCCTTTACTATAATGCTGTAGTGGGCACCCTGTCTTATTCCTGGGTTTTGCCTCCTATTTGAGACTAATCTACTTTCACACATCAATATGCTTGCTTAAAATATGCAGATACTCTAAGCCATATGTAAGGTTTTCCGCATGATTTATGTTGATCTACACCAAAATCCAGCTGCCATCGCGAGAACTATGGGCAAACTTGCAATTATTGCTTAGTTAGGTGCCTGTTCCATTCGATGAACATGAGTTACTTTTGTTCTTTTCTCTCTTTTTGGTCACAAGCCTCCTATTCCTTTAGATTTCTTTTCTCTTTGTAATGAGGAAGTCTCTCCAGACTATTCCCACAGTATCTTCAGGCCAGTAGGTTACAAAGGTACTAACACGCTAATAGACGTGGTACCCTTGGGAAAATCCATCTCTGCTGGGGTTGCTCCTGTTCCAGTGAATGAAGGCTTCTTTGAGGTTACAAATATGTTTCAAGACATCTCCATACAAATGATTACAGGTTGTTTCATTCAGACTCCAAGGAGAGAAAGCCCTCCTATCCTGGAAAGGCATGAGGTGATGAATACACTCTTAGAACAAGGGAGCTTTATTTTAAAAGACTCTTTGTGTTCTTCTGAGTACCCTAATGAGCTGTCCAGGGTGGTGCGTCAATGTGGACGCACTCAGGGAAGTCCTGCACCCGCCTTTCATTAGTCCTGCTCTCCTCTGTAGCTGTGCTTGCTGTTGACTCACGGTACTCATCGTTTCCCAGAATGAATAGAAGAAAAAGCATGACTTTCGTTTTAGGGCCCAAAACACCAAAATGATCAGTTTTTAAATATGGCAAACAGCAGACCGAAGAAGCTGATCTCTTGCTGGTATCCCTATAGAGGTAGGGATTTGGGTCCTTCAAAGATGGACAGAGACAATCCCAATCTGAAAGCTGGAGGGGTACGCTTGTTTGTTAAGTGCACCCCATTTAATGACCTTCAAATGACTGGGGATCCAAACTGATTCCATTTGGCTACAGTCAGTTAGGTTGGATCTATATAAATAAAGTGACTAACTAAGGCCCTATCCAGGTCAAGGGGCCCCAGTGCATAGCTCAATAGTAACCATTTTGTGCTTTTACAATTTAGACAGCACCTCCTTTCCTAGACTTAAATAATCCATGTACATTCAGCCTTAATGGTAATGTCCTAACATACAGGGACTTAAATTCACACAGCATTTCATTTGTTTGAGACATAATTTATAATTACACATCCATCATTTTATAATATTTTTCTACATAGAGCCTATGGAGAAATAAAATTCAAAGTTAAATCAATTTCTAGATAAAGGTGAAATAAGTTTCTTACTTAAAATATGCAGATACTCTCAGCCAGATGTAAGGTTTTTCCACATGATTTGTGTCTATCACTGCCTTGAGTCTCCATGCTCCTTTGAATGTAGAGTAATAGCCCAAGTTACATGTTGGCACCATTCTCAGAAATACTCTCCATCTGCAGAGATCCAAGCAATACCTATTGGAGACCATGTAAGTATGGATAATTTGTTTTTGTGGAGTGTCATTTATACCTAAGTGTCACAAAATGCCTCATGGTTGATTTGATTACAAGAAAAAGAAGGGTTTTATACCATCTCTGGTAGCCAGAGATGGATA
The DNA here is from genome assembly GCA_963574575.1 of Galagoides demidoff. NCBI lineage: Eukaryota > Metazoa > Chordata > Mammalia > Primates > Galagidae > Galagoides > Galagoides demidoff. The sequence goes on from CAUYQV010138570.1 coordinate 12,119, forward strand.
TGGGCAGCTCAAGGTGGAGAGCGTCCTCGTGTCGTAAACATCGTGTTACTCGTGGCACTGAGAAGCCCAGTGACTTTGTGTGACATTTAACCATCCCTTCATTTCTTGCTCACCTAGTCTATGTAAAACTTTTCTCTTTAAATAACAGCCTGAAAAACTTTTGGCAGAGAGTGTAAATGAATTAGAAAAGTTGTGTCTAGGCAACTAGAAAACTCGAAACACTTAAAATTCTTATACTTCTTGAAAAAGAAAACTACAATTCTTTTTTAAAATTTTCAAATTAATGTAAGGGTACAAACGATTAGGTTACAATGTTTGCCTTTGTTAGGAAGCGTCCCTCTCGTAGTTGTGTCCGGCACCCAGAAGGTGTGCCATCAACCCTTACATTGTGCCCATCAGGAGGCACACGCCCAGCCCCCCTCCCTACTCACTTCCCCCCACCCCCATCAGGAACTGAATTGAGTTTTTCTCTTATTTGTGCATGTCTGAGATCATCTATTTGCTCTATATTAGTGTTGAGTATATTGGATACTATTTCCATTCTCGTGATACATTACTAAGGAAAAACTACAATTCTCACCTCAAAATTAGTCATCAGTGTAAACTGTGGGATGTTTATAACATGCACCTAAAAACCGTGCCTTTGAAGCAAGAAGACACAACGAGTTGTTTCTAAGCCTTGTTTCCTCCAGCCCACTAACAGCCCCTTGGTGTTTGGGGGGTCCATTCTATTTATTTTTTATCTGAAACCTCAGTTATAATTAAAGCATTGTGAGTGAAGGTAGAATGCCAGTACCTTGACCCTGGTAAGATGCCTGGAGTTCGTGAGCACCAATATCTGATGAAAGACTAAATATCAGATGCTGTTGGCGCATCCTGTACAGTCCGTATGTCCAGGGTCTAACTGTCTGTCCACTGTGTAAAATGTGGGTAGTCACTTAAACCTCCTCGCTTAAAAAGGCAGTCCCCAGAGGAGAATGGCGTTTGAGGGTGCAGTGATCGAAGCAGTGTCAAAATCGGCAGTGAGAGTGGACTCCCACGGGCATAGCTGTGTTTGTGCCCAGGTGCTAATTGTGCTAAGGACAAGAATTAAGAGGGAGAAAACAAAGGTTCAGAGCTCTGAGTGAAGCCCAGTTGTATTTACACAGATAAAGAGAGATTAGATGGGGGAAAAAAGAAACAATGGGCAAAAAGTTCTCCATTTAGTCTTTATAATTAGTTAAGAAACACTTAAATTAATAACACAATCTGAGTAATGCAGCCTGTGTGGCATATATCACATTTTAAATTAATTCTTGAAATAGTTACTGGTGTCCTACTTTATTTCAATTTTGATAAATTAGCTTACAGTCACTTTTTGATGGGTGTCCCATAAAGTAAAAATTAGTATTTCATCTTTCTGTAGCCAAAAAAAAAAAAAAAGTGAACATATAAAAAAGGCAGGCTTGAAAATAGCTATTTGAAGTTGAACCTATTAATCTGTGAGTTTAACAACGGCATTAGAGAGGAAGAAAGGGGTAACAAGTTTGTTATCTCACCTGTGTAGCCGTGCGGTGGAAAAATCTCTTGATTGTCCATGTTCGTTCATTCTTACTCACTGATATGATGTAATACTCTTCTTTGGTATTTTGAAGTTCTGAGAAAAGGACTGCTTTTAAATAGCTAGCTTTTGTACTAAAATTATGTAAAAATTTACAATCTGCTGATTCTACTATTAGGGAGCTGCAGCCTCACGGACCTGGTGTCATAGTAACCTTTGGGATCTTTAATGTCTCAAGGCAAACTTTCACACGATCAAGGTTGTGCTTCTAAAAATTCTCTAATTTCATTTTGTCTGCATCCCCGTGTACGTATGTTTGTACTTACTTTCGAGCAATTAGGGGGAGAAAAAAACTTTTGTCTGACTCTTTCAGCCTAGCAACGAATTGAGTTACTTTTCTTCATGTTTGCTTATTTATTTTACGTATTTTCCCATTGAAGCCAGCAATTAAGTAGGCACATATGACAATCACGGAGGACCAAATATGAACTGAAAACTGGTCCTATGTAGATCTCAGACAAAAGATTTAGGCACAACTAAGTGAATTTAAGTAGCTGGAAGAATTATTAGTTTTATTTCTAAATATTCTAGATTTTGTCCCTCAAGAAAAGTATTACAACTCAAGAATACATAAGCACATTTTATAACATGAATGAAGGGAAATCAGAAATGCTTTTTCTGATTTATAACTCTGTCATCAATGCACGTTCATGGGTATGTTCTTTTTAAAGTATTTCTTTAAAGACTGGTTAATTATCTCCCATATTCCACCCACCCCCAACCCTCATCTTTGCATTTATTTGTCTAGCCTAAAAATAAGTATATGCTTTAATCGTACATATCTAACCTATTCCTTTAAAAAAGGACATATTTGTGTCTTAGAAAACCGAGCGATTCCACTTTGTTCTGACAGAACAACTTACATTTCATTCAAGTGTCTCTTTTTAGGTGATACTCTTAGCAAGGGATTTTATTTACTAAATGACATTTCAGCTAACCTGGAAAGGAAGATATCCATTCTTCAAATACTGTCATTACCGAGCTTTAAAAAGACTTGATTGTACCATGTTAGGGAAACAGTGTCAGATTTTTCCATCAAACTTTCTCCCACTGTAATAACTGAGCATAAAAATGAACTTGGAGTGATGAAATGACTACAAAGCAAATTAATGCAATCAAGTCATTAGGAACAACTCTGTCCATATCTGTTAAATATTTTCAAACTCTTCTAAAAAAACACACCCAGAAGGCAAACTAACAGTGAATAGAAACAAAATGGCCAGCAGTGTGTGTCGCATGTTATTTGAATGGAAAGTAATTTATAGCGTCTGAAATAAAAGCTGTTTATTCTTGTGTTTCACTGTCTGTAACAATCTTTACCATTTATCTGTGAAAAAAGTGAGAAACTGTACCGTTATTAGCATATGAATACTTGACACATCAAATTGGCTGTACAATAACAGAAGGACATTTGCTATTGGTGTATGCACACAGACAAAGCAGCCATTTTGAAAAAAATTGAAATGGTGTGGGTGGTTTAACCCTTTGCTTCTCTTTTAGGTTGCCCACTCCTGATTTTGACCGGAACAGTTTGGCAGTTAGAATTAGAATATTTTTATAGCAAATAAAAGTAATCAGGGGCCATTATGCTTATGATAATTACATTGATACATTCATTCTACTAGAAAAACAGCAGAATGACAATGAAGGCGCTTGTGTGGGAGTGTGTGTGTGTGTGTACATGCATGCACAGGGTGGGGGAAGGGAGTGGAAGCTGGCCATGTGTAGAGGGTGCAGAGATGAAACAATGCCTATGTACAGTTTTATTTCATGCCAACAACATAGTGGTCGTTGGGTCAGATGTGTGAAACTATTTCTCAAAGAAGCTGCATACATAATTGAGGCCCTCTGAAGGGTTCCCAGTTGAAGTTGCCAGGCTACATTCATTTCAAAAGCAGAGCCATTTGTTATCAAATTTAAATTAACTCTGTGCACGCTGAACTTGAATTTTAGAGTCCTGCTTACTGACAATTCTTAAAATAGTTGAGAAAAGGGGAAAACATGTGTCTGGAAAATGGAAATAAGACAGTCCCCACAAGGAACTGCAGTAGTTCTCATGCAAGCCTGCAGTCAAACAGCCTTTTGCAGATTAAACTCAGAAAGATCAGTCTGGAATGACTGCAAACAAGGCTGTATTTTCTCATGCAATTTTTGGTAGCAGAACCAGGTCTGTTGCAAAATCTTTTCATTTGTAATCTGTATTTCAACAAGGTTTTTGCCTTCATCAGTGTTCTAACCTCATTCTTTACTCCCCCAACTTAATTACTCTTTGCTGGGAGATTTAGAATGAGATAATTTATAAGGTGGCACAAAATTCACACTATTTCAATCTGTCATTTTAATTGTTGGCTTTAGTAGAATAGTTACTTTTCCCCAGAATAGTTACTTTTTCCTAATCCGTGAGGCTGTGTGCATTATTTTAAATAAAGTTTATGCAACTCACTGAAGTTTTTGATAATTTTGCCAATTGCTGATACATTCATTCAAACAAAGAAACAAGCAAAACAACCAACTCGGTGGAGATGGATATATGTGTCCATTAGTATGTGTTGGGACCTTCCTGAATTTATGCAGAGGAGAAACTTCCCAAATAAGGACGTTGGGTGTCTTTTCTCACGAGATGCACACAGACATAATTGCACAGTATTTTCTGTGTCTGATAAAAATCTCTAAAGTTTAACCTTATCTCCATTATCAGAATTCTCTTCATCACATGAGTTAATACAATTAATTATGGGACAGGCTTTCATTTCCGTTGTTTGATACACAGAGCCAGACGGCCTATTCTGAACAATCCATGTATTTTTCCTCTCTTTCAAAGTCCAAGTAGAAGGTTTTAATCACTATTTCTTCTTCAGTAGAAGACACATATATTATTTGCTATAATCAAGGAGATTTGGTCCTAGACAATCATCATTTAATATTATTACAAGCTATTTCATATGTTTCAAAAACAGTACGTATATGTGCCCAAATCACCACATGATGATGCTCTTCCAGATGCAAACAGTATAGGAATGCAATTTTAAGCATTCACTAATTATAATTTGTATTAATAAAAAGATTTAATTATAATTTTGTATACATCTGTTCTCGTGAAGAAATTTTAACATTTGTGTCTGAAATGCATAATAGAATTTGCTGTGAAGGTGATAAAAAACCAAAAATAAGAGAAAACAAAGCAAAGAGTACAACAGATATGAGACGCCCCTAACAGCTGTGATATTTAATGCACTCTTCCAAATACCTACTGAAAGACTGTCCATCTCATCACATAAAGAACATGTTATTGTCCTCTTTATGAGTGAGTTCTGCTTGTGAAACACGACCCTAGCCATTGAAAACAGGAACTGATCATCCTAATGACAATATCTCTAATAATACAATAACCGTATCCATATGAGAGTGGAGAAGAAGGTTATCCAACTTTTAATTCCTCTAAAATTGTTGAATGAACACATATAAAAAGTGCCTATTAGTTTAACTTTTTTTCCTTCTAATAATATGCATTATTTTGAAACCACAAACCATTTGATTATTTAAAACTCTCTGCAGACAACAATACTGCAAGGTTAGGATGTTCCATCCAGTGCTCCTTGAGATTCTGGTTTACTTATTGGTGGAAGTGATGTACCGTAATTCTGTATCCATGACAACATTGCAACATGCCAAAGCAGTACTAGATTTTTTCTTACCTTTTTTTTTCGCCACTGAAATATGAGATTAAAAGTAAGAAGCTAAATCATATTAAACAGCAGAAGCTTTTCAAAAGATAAAACATAAACTTTATGAGAACCCATAAAAGTTGCATGTGGTGATACATTTCTGCTATTTCAAAGCTTTACCCAGGAGTATCCATTGACTATAAATAGTTCCAAATGTTAGACAAATTAGGATAGATAAAACTTTGCAAATTCACAGATTGTTTCATAACACAAATAATGTAATTTGTCTGTGTCGAAACTGGATCATTACCAATATCAGTCTCATAGCCAATACTTAAACTTTTGTCCTTGTTAAATGCTTCCAATTATCCTTCTTATGTGAGTTATTTTAAATAAAACTGTTATATGCTCCAGGGAATTATTAATATATTTATCAATTAACATTTAAAAGCTATTTATGACCAACAGTATCCCCTATTAATATTTTATATTTTTAACTAGAATATTCTAACTACTGCATAGAACAGAAACTTCTGGAAACTGTAAAATTTCTTTTTTTTGGTTTCTGTTTGCTAAAAATACATTTCTATTATTCTGCAGAATTTTTTTTACAACTTATAATTATTTCAATGAACCCAGATATTATGTAAATAACTTCTTTTTTTTCTTTTGGTTTTCCTTTGATGACCAGAATTACTCCTTGGGTCTAGCAAGATTATATGACTTTTGAGGTTCTATTTTGAAATATTTCAAAGTATGCTAAGTTTTTCTAAATGTGAAATCAAAACTTGAACTCAAATAGTTATTAATGTTTGTTTCATTAGATGATTTTCTCACTCATTATAGAAATAAAGTTGGAGATGACTAGCTATCAAAATGTCTCAAGTTTCATGGCTCACCCACTTGGCACCCTTATTAGTTTGACATTCAGTATCTTTGGAAATTACCTATCATAGAAAAAATACTATGATATGACTGGAAATGTCTCATCAATATTTGCTGCAAAAACAAGAGATAAAATTTAAAAATCTCTTCCCCTCCCCTGTTCTTTTCTCCCTCTCTCTTGCTCTCTTTCATCTTTGCTTCTTCCACGACCTCAGTTTCCTGCTTATTTCTCCTTTCTGAGTCTCCAAAGCTAAGCCAATCAACTCATATACAGTATGCTCTGGAGAAACGGTGGCACACATATGGCCCTGAACTGGTTTGGTAAACATATGTCTTTGCAGGCATTGGGTGTCTTGCCAGGAATGAGATATTCCGTTTTGGGGAATGAGGGTGGGAAATGCTTAACCACCTACAGATGTTTTGCATCAAAAGCTAAAGAATTGGAATCAAAGAGCTGCAAAATGTGTAATTTGGAATTTTTCCAGGTTTCTTTTTTTAATAAGAAAAAAGTTAACAGCTTTCCTATTCATCTCTTTTGAGAAAATTTACAGTCGTTTCCCAGTTCTGCCCCATTCTGAAGTAAGGACAAAGGCTGAAACCGAAGCTGTCCATCTGCTCCATAACAGTAATGGTATAATGGGTGCTGTCCATTTTTATGCTATTGCTCATGTGTGCCCAGGGGACTGGAACTATTTAATTCACTGATTTCACAGCTCTGTTGTGTGTCACAAAAGGTTAAAAAAAATCCAACACACTTTTTAGCACCCTGCTTACAAGGACTCCCTGTAAATCTAACTGAAGTAGCAGGTTCCCACCCTGCCCCCATCCTGGCTTCCCCTAGTTTTCCTTCTAATTTGGTGCATTCGAATAACAGGTAATAGTTGGAACTCATACCATTATTGACTTGTCCTGTACAAATAGCGGATATTTCAAATCTGCTGTGAATGTTACTTTCAAAAGCCCACAAATTCCAGAAGTAGATTTGAAAAGAAAGATGTTTGCCTTTAAGATTTTAGGATTAGACAACTCTGTTTTCCCAGAAGTCCAAGAATTAATGCTCTAGATTAGCAGAGAGTTAATGAAAACCTGCAGAGGAAGACTGATGACTTCTATTCCTCTGCACTGGGCAGGGGCTGAGCAGTCCACACGCAGCTGGTGCATGCTGGTGTTTTGCCAAAGCCGTAATGAAGCGTGTACACTCCAGGGCATTTTCCTGAATGATAGAGGTGGCCAGAAAATATCCACTTGGGTCCGTTCTCTGGCCTTCTCAGAGCAGTGCTGTGGGTTGTTGGAGCTGACACTCACGTTTGCTACCAAAGAGAGAATGTGGACATGAACTCAAGGGTCTTTCTGTCTATTCCCCACCAAAGAAAGTCTCAGTGGGACTCTCTCTGTGTATCACATCCTTCCTGTGGCCCACTTGTGATCATGTGTTTCTATGATATTATGGTTTGTTAAAATATTAGCTATCAACAAGGCAGTTTCTAGGTGCAATTATAACTTTTATTTTGATACCATTAACCAAACTCATGTCCAATTGTGCTGTGAAGATGCCTATATATTCCCTTGAAAACTAATTTTGTGCATGAATAGGTATAGAGGGCAATGGGGCTCTCTTCATATACAATTAAAAAATATCATTGTTAATAAACTAAATCTCTTAATTTATTTTTTTCAGTAACAACAGCAAATATTTCTTTTGTATTCATAGGTTATATGAAATTATTGGATACTGCAGGCATCTGAAAACATAAATTAGAAATCATTTAGTACTTCTCTTCAAAACTTCTCTTCAAAATCTACTATATGCTAAACATTGATTCTGAGACATGTAAACAAGGACATCTCAAAAGATGGGTTCTTTCTGGATAACCACATGTAAATAACTGAAACCGGACCTGCACCTTATCACTTACAAAAATTGACTCAAGATAGAAAGAAGATTTAAATCTAAGTCATGAAATGATAAAAATCCTAGAAGAAAATGTGGGAAAAACTCTTAAGGAGGTTGGGTTGGGAGAGATTTTATGAAGACTTCAGTGGCAATCACTACAACAACAAAAATAAACAAATAAGACTTAAACTGAAAAGCTTCTGCACATCTAAGGATAAAACAATTAAAGTGAATAGACAACCTTCAGAATGGGAAAAGATATTTGCATGTCATGAATCTGACAAAGGTTGATAAGTAGAATCTACGGAGAACTCAAATTAATCAACAAAAAAAGAGCAAACAATCTCATCTATCACTGAGCAAGAGACATGAATAGAAACTTTTCTGAAGAAGACAAATAAATGGCCAACAAACATGAAAAAAATGGTCGTTGTCCCTGATCAGCAACTAAATGCAAAACAAAACCACCCTGAGATATCACTTAACTCCAGTGAGAATAGCCCACATCACAAAGCCCCAAAGCTGCAGATGCTGGCATGGAGATGGGGAGGCGGGAACACTTTTACACTTTTGGTAGGACTGCAAACTAATACAGCCTCTTTGGAAAGAAGTAAGGAGAATCCTCAAAGAGCTCAAAACAGACATTCCATTTGATCCCACAATCCTATTACTAGGCATCCACCCAGGAAAAAAAATTATTTTATCATAAGGAGTTTTGCACTATACTGTTTCTTGTAGTTCAATTTACAATCACCAAGATGTAGAAACAACCTAACTGCCCATCAAACCCAGGAATAGATGAATAAATTGTGGTATATGTACACCATTCAACCATTAAAAAGATAGACTTCTTTTTTTTTT